>WFAB01001676.1:0-110513 GCA_018977245.1 Lethenteron camtschaticum
TAGTATGCTGTGTGTGTGTGTAGTAGTTGCTGTGTGTGTGTAGGGGTTCCTGTGTGTGTGTGTAGTGGTTGATGTGTGTGTGTAGGGGTTGCTGTGTGTGTGTGTGTAGGGGTTGCTGTGTGTGTGTAGTAGTTGCTGTGTGTGTGTAGTAGTTGCTGTGTGTGTGTGTAGTAGTTGCTGTGTGTGTATAGTGGTTGCTGTGTGTGTGTGTAGTAGTTGCTGTGTGTAGTAGTTGCTGTGTGTGTGTAGGGGTTGCTGTGTGTGTGTGTAGTGGTTGCTGTGTGTGTATGTAGTGGTTGCTGTGTGTGTGTGTAGGGGTTGCTGTGTGTGTGTGTAGTAGTTGCTGTGTGTGTGTGTAGAGTTGTTGTCTGTGTGTGTGTAGTAGTTGCTGTGTGTGTGTGTAGTAGTTGCTGTGTGTGTGTAGGGGTTGCTGTGTGTGTGTGTAGTGGTTGCTGTGTGTGTGTAGGGGTCGCTGTGTGTGTGTGTAGTGGTTTCTGTGTGTGTGTAGTGGTTGTTGTGTGTGTGTAGTGGTTGCTGTGTGTGTGTGTAGTAGTTGCTGTGTGTGTGTAGGGGTTGCTGTGTGTGTGTGTAGTGGTTGCTGTGTGTGTGTAGTGGTTGCTGTGTGTGTGTGTAGTAGTTTCTGTGTGTGTGTGCGTAGTGGTTGCTGTGTGTGTGTGTGTAGTGGTTGCTGTGTGTGTGTAGTGGTTGCTGTGTGTGTGTGTAGTAGTTGCNGTGTGTGTGTAGGGGTTGCTGTGTGTGTGTGTGTAGTGGTTGCTGTGTGTGTGTAGTGGTTGCTGTGTGTGTGTAGTGGTTGCTGTGTGTGTGTGTAGAGTAGTTGCTGTATGTGTGTAGTGGTTGCTGTGTGTGTGTAGTGGTTGCTGTGTGTGTGTGTAGTGGTCGCTGTGTGTGTGTGTAGTGGTTGCTGTGTGTGTGTAGTGGTTGTTGTGTGTGTGTAGTGGTTGCTGTGTGTGTGTGTAGTGGTTGCTGTGTGTGTGTAGTGGTTGCTGTGTGTGTGTGTAGGGGTTGCTGTGTGTGTGTAGTGGTTGCTGTGTGTGTGTAGTGGTTGCTGTGTGTGTGTGTAGTGGTTGCTGTGTGTGTGTAGTGGTTGCTGTCTGTGTGTGTGTAGTGGTTGCTGTGTGTGTGTAGGGTTTCTGTGTGTGTGTAGGGGTTGCTGTGTGTGTGTGTGTAGTGGTTGCTGTGTGTGTGTGTAGTAGTTGCTGTGTGTGTGTGTAGTGGTTGCTGTGTGTGTGTGTAGTGGTTGCTGTGTGTGTGTGTGTAGTGGTTGCTGTGTGTGTGTAGTGGTTGCTGTCTGTGTGTGTGTAGTGGTTGCTGTGTGTGTGTAGTGGTTGCTGTGTGTGTGTAGGGGTTTCTGTGTGTGTGTAGGGGTTGCTGTGTGTGTGTGTAGTGGTTGCTGTGTGTGTGTGTAGTAGTTGCTGTGTGTGTGTGTGTAGTGGTTGCTGTGTGTGTGTGCAGTGGTTGCTGTGTGTGTGTGTGTAGGGGTTGCTGTGTGTGTGTGTAGTAGTTGCTGTGTGTGTGTAGTAGTTGCTGTGTGTGTGTGTAGTAGTTGCTGTGTGTGTATAGTGGTTGCTGTGTGTGTGTGTAGTAGTTGCTGTGTGTAGTAGTTGCTGTGTGTGTGTAGGGGTTGCTGTGTGTGTGTGTGTAGTGGTTGCTGTGTGTGTATGTAGTGGTTGCTGTGTGTGTGTGTAGGGGTTGCTGTGTGTGTGTGTAGTAGTTGCTGTGTGTGTGTGTAGTAGTTGCTGTCTGTGTGTGTGTAGTAGTTGCTGTGTGTGTGTGTAGTAGTTGCTGTGTGTGTGTAGGGGTTGCTGTGTGTGTGTGTAGTGGTTGCTGTGTGTGTGTAGTGGTTGCTGTGTGTGTGTGTAGTAGTTTCTGTGTGTGTGTGCGTAGTGGTTGCTGTGTGTGTGTGTGTAGTGGTTGCTGTGTGTGTGTAGTGGTTGCTGTGTGTGTGTGTAGTAGTTGCTGTGTGTGTGTAGGGGTTGCTGTGTGTGTGTGTGTAGTGGTTGCTGTGTGTGTGTAGTGGTTGCTGTGTGTGTGTGTAGAGTAGTTGCTGTATGTGTGTAGTGGTTGCTGTGTGTGTGTAGTGGTTGCTGTGTGTGTGTGTAGTGGTCGCTGTGTGTGTGTGTAGTGGTTGCTGTGTGTGTGTAGTGGTTGTTGTGTGTGTGTAGTGGTTGCTGTGTGTGTGTGTAGTGGTTGCTGTGTGTGTGTAGTGGTTGCTGTGTGTGTGTGTAGGGGTTGCTGTGTGTGTGTAGTGGTTGCTGTGTGTGTGTAGTGGTTGCTGTGTGTGTGTGTAGTGGTTGCTGTGTGTGTGTAGTGGTTGCTGTCTGTGTGTGTGTAGTGGTTGCTGTGTGTGTGTAGTGGTTGCTGTGTGTGTGTAGGGGTTTCTGTGTGTGTGTAGGGTTGCTGTGTGTGTGTGTAGTGGTTGCTGTGTGTGTGTGTAGTAGTTGCTGTGTGTGTGTAGTGGTTGCTGTGTGTGTGTGTAGTGGTTGCTGTGTGTGTGTGTAGTGGTTGCTGTGTGTGTGTAGTGGTTGCTGTCTGTGTGTGTGTAGTGGTTGCTGTGTGTGTGTAGTGGTTGCTGTGTGTGTGTAGGGGTTTCTGTGTGTGTGTAGGGGTTGCTGTGTGTGTGTGTAGTGGTTGCTGTGTGTGTGTGTAGTAGTTGCTGTGTGTGTGTGTGTAGTGGTTGCTGTGTGTGTGTGCAGTGGTTGCTGTGTGTGTGTGTAGGGGTTTCTGTGTGTGTAGTAGTTGCTGTGTGTGTGTGTAGTAGTTGCTGTGTGTGTGTGTAGTAGTTGCTGTGTGTGTGTGTAGTAGTTGCTGTGTGTGTGTGTAGTGGTTGCTGTGTGTGTGTGTAGTGATTGCTGTGTGTGTGTGTAGTGATTGCTGTGTGTGTGTGTAGGGTTGCTGTGTGTGTGTGTAGTGGTTGCTTCTATTGTGTGTAGTGGTTGCTGTGTGTGTAGTGGTTGCTGTGTGTGTGTGTAGGGGTCGCTGTGTGTGTAGGGGTCGCTGTGTGTGTGTTGACTCTTATTCTTCACCGATGCAAATCCAACGTTTTTGCTGCTCACAGCTCGGAGAAGGGAAGTTAGAAGGTAAACGAAACTAAAGTTTTAAGGAAAACTTTAGTTTCGTTTGCTTTGGTTGTTAAAAGCTTACAACGGCATATTTCTTTAACAACTACAACAACAAAAAGACACAACAACAAGACTACAACAACAACAGAAAGACAACAACTGCAACAAGAAGCTCACATACCGTGCTCACCTCGCCGTGCTGTACATTGAAACTATTTCTCACCGTACGTAGCACACCATAGCTAAGTCTTAGTCTATGGGCAGTGTTAGTCTATGGGTAGTGTTAGTCTATGGGCAGTGCTAGTCAATGGGTGGTGTTAGTCTATGGGCAGTGTTAGTCTATGGGCAGTGTTAGTGTATGGGCAGTGCTAGTCTATGGGTAGTGTTAGTGTATGGGTAGTGTTAGTCTATGGGTAGTGTTAGTGTATGGGTAGTGCTAGTCTATGGGCAGTGTTAGTCTATGGGCAGTGTTAGTGTATGGGCAGTGCTAGTCTATGGGCAGTGTTAGTCTATGGGTAGTGTTAGTCTATGGGCAGTGCTAGTCAATGGGTGGTGTTAGTCTATGGGCAGTGTTAGTCTATGGGCAGTGTTAGTGTATGGGCAGTGCTAGTCTATGGGTAGTGTTAGTGTATGGGTAGTGTTAGTCTTTGGGCAGTGTTAGTGTATGGGCAATGTTAGTCTATGAGTAGTGTTAGTCTATGGGTAGTGTTAGTCTTTGGGCAGTGTTAGTCTATGTATGGACAGTGTTAGTCTATGGACAGTGTTAGTCTATGGGTAGTGATAGTGTATGGGCAGTGTTAGTCTATGAGTAGTGTTAGTCTATGGGCAGTGTTAGTCTATGGGCAGTGTTAGTCTATGGACAGTGTTGAGTCTATGGGCAATGTTAGTCTATGGGCAGTGTTAGTCTATGGGCAGTGTTAGTCTACGGGCAGTGTTAGTCTACGGGCAGTGTTGAGTCTATGGACAGTGTTAGTCTATGGGCAGTGTTAGTCTATGGGTAGTGTTAGTCTACGGGCAGTGTTAAGTCTATGGGCAGTGTTAAGCTATGGGCAGTGTTAGTCTATGGTAGTGTGTAGTCTATGGGTAGTGTTAGTCTATGGGTAGTGCTCGTCTATGGCCAGTGTTAGTCTATGGGTAGTGTTAGTCTATGGGCAGTGTTAGTCTATGGCTAGTGTTAGTCTATGGGTAGTGTTAGTCTATGGGTAGTGTGTAGTCTATGGGTAGTGTTAGTCTATGGGTACTGCTCGTCTATGGCCAGTGTTAGTCTATGGGTAGTGTTAGTCTATGGGCAGTGTTAGTCTATGGCAGTGTTAGTCTATGGGCAGTGTTAGTCTATGGGTAGTGTTAGTCTATGGGCAGTGTTAGTCTATGGGTAGTGTTAGGCTATGGCCAGTGTTAGTCTATGGGTAGTGTTAGTCTATGGCAGTGTTAGTCTATGGGCAGTGTTAGTCTATGGGCAGTGTTAGTCTATGGGCAATGTTAGGCTATGGGTAGTGTTAGTCTATGGGTAGTGTTAGTCTATTGGCAGTGTTAAGCTATGGGTAGTGTTAGTCTATGGGTAGTGATAGTCTATGGCAGTGTTAGTCTATTGGCAGTATGTATGTACGTTGAACCTCTTTCTCACCGTACGCAGCCAACAGTTGTCTCATTGAAAGTGCGGCGGTGGTGTTATTATTATCTACGGTGTCGTGTTGCGTCTACTTGAACCACGCCGCGGCATGGTGAGGTGAATTGTCTCGGATGGGGGGTTAAGTGGTTGTTTGTAGCGCTGCGAACCCCTGGCGACCGAGTTCGATTGCTGGCTCCACGGCCACCGACACGTTCCTGACGAGAATCTAAACCGGTCTAGGGCCCTCCTCTAGGTCGACTCAGCCTGAAATTAGTTACCTGGTGCGGTGGTAAACATCGCCAGTCGGAGTGCAAAAGGGCGTGGTGCTGGCCACCCACGCCCTCGTGTGCCACGGTGCCGGCAGCCTTCATAGACGCTGCTGCTGCTACCCGCGACTGCAGCACCTCAACGATCTGTTAAAGCTACACGGAAGATCTCGGCACTTGCAGTTCTTGATGCGTGCGGTGAGTGTCTATATTAGATGTTTTTACTACTTTATTACTCGAGTTATAATTCGTCTGTCTCGGGGTGGGTTGCAGAATCTTTGTCTGTGAGTGTCGGATAATTCTAGATTTGAAGCTTTCGTGACTGCAATGATTCATATTCTTGGGTTTTTTCGGTAAAGTCACGTAGGTAAAAAAAATAAATTTAAATTAATAAAAGTAAATAAAAAAAAAATCACGACGTTTCGGGGGCAACACAAGCTTCCGTCTTCAGGTGGAACCGTCACAGCACGCTTGCTATATAGAGCACGCTTGCTGTATCACAGCAGTGCACTTGTCCCCGCAGCCTGTGAGACGGGGCGTCTTTGTCTTTGTGAGCGGTGGCGCAGTGGTGAGCGCGCAATGCTGCTGCTACTGCTGATGCTACGAATCCAGGGCAGTCTGAGTTTGATTCCCGCTCATTGCCAATGTCGGTGTCGAATGTATATATCTACGTTAATATCTACGTTTATATTTACGTGTGTGTATGTTGAACTTCTTTTGCATCATTCGTAGCCAACCGTGTGAATCCGTGGGTGTCTGTGGGTCTCTGTGTGTCTCTATGGGTGTCTCTTGGTGTCTCTATGGGTCTGGGTGTCTGTGGGTCTCTGTGTGTCTCTATGGTGTCTCTGTGTTTCTATGGGTCTGGGTGTCTGTGGGTCTCTGGGTGTCTCTATGGGTGTCTCTGGGTCTCTATGGGTCTGGGTGTCTGTGAGTCTCTGTGTGTCTATGGGTGTCTCTGGGTCTCTATGGGTCTGGGTGTCTGTGGGTCTCTGTGTCTCTATGGGTGTCTCTCGGTGTCCCTATGGGTCTGGGTGTCTGTGGGTCTCTGTGTCTCTATGGGTGTCTCTGGGTCTCTATGGGTCTGGGTGTCTGTGGGTCTCTGTGTGTCTCTATGGGTGTCTCTGGGTCTCTATGGGTCTGGGTGTCTGTGGGTCTCTGTGTGTCTCTATGGGTGTCTCTCGGTTTCTATGGGTCTGGGTGTCTGTGGGTCTCTGTGTGTCTCTATGGGTGTCTCTGGGTCTCTATGGGTCTGGGTGTCTGTGGGTCTCTGTGTGTCTCTATGGGTGTCTCTGGGTTTCTATGGGTCTGGGTGTCTGTGGGTCTCTGTGTGTCTCTATGGGTGTCTCTGGGTCTCTATGGGTCTGGGTGTCTGTGGGTCTCTGTGTCTCTATGGGTATCTCTCGGTGTCCCTATGGGTCTGGGTGTCTGTGGGTCTCTGTGTCTCTATGGGTGTCTCTGGGTCTCTATGGGTCTGGGTGTCTGTGGGTCTCTGTGTGTCTCTATGGGTGTCTCTGGGTCTCTATGGGTCTGGGTGTCTGTGGGTCTCTGTGTGTCTCTATGGGTGTCTCTCGGTTTCTATGGGTATGGGTGTCTGTGGGTCTCTGTGTGTCTCTATGGGTGTCTCTGGGTGTCTCTATGGGTCTGGGTATCTGTGGGTCTCTGGGTGTCTTTATGGGTGTCTTTGGGTCTCTATGGGTCTGGGTCTCTGTGGGTGTCTCTGTGTCTCTGGGTCTCTATGGGTCTGGGTGTCTGTGGGTCTCTGTGTCTCTATGGGTGTCTCTGGGTGTCTCTATGGGTCTGGGTGTATGTGGGTCTCTGGGTGTCTCTATGGGTGTCTCTGGGTCTCTATGGGTCTAGGTGTCTGTGGGTCTCTGTGTGTCTCTATGGGTGTCTTTGGTCTCTATGGGTCTGGTGTCTGTGGGTCTCTGGGTGTCTCTAGGTCTCTATGGGTCTGGGTGTCTGTGGGTCTCTGTGTCTCTATGGGTGTCTCTGGGTCTCTAGAGTGGGTCTGGGTGTCTGTGGGTCTATGTGTGTCTATGGGTGTCTCTGAGTCTCTATGGGTCTGGGTGTCTGTGGGTCTCTGTGTGTCTCTATGGATGTCTCTGGGTCTCTATGGGTCTGGGTGTCTGTGGGTCTCTGTGTGTCTCTATGGGTGTCTCTGGGTCTCTATGGGTCTGGGTGTCTGTGAGTCTCTGTGTGTCTATGGGTGTCTCTGGGTCTCTATGGGTCTGGGTGTCTGTGGGTCTCTGTGTCTCTATGGGTGTCTCTCGGTGTCCCTATGGGTCTGGGTGTCTGTGGGTCTCTGTGTCTCTATGGGTGTCTCTCGGTGTCCCTATGGGTCTGGGTGTCTGTGGGTCTCTGTGTCTCTATGGGTGTCTCTGGGTCTCTATGGGTCTGGGTGTCTGTGGGTCTCTGTGTGTCTCTATGGTGTCTCTGGTCTCTATGGGTCTGGGTGTCTGTGGGTCTCTGTGTGTCTCTATGGGTGTCTCTCGGTTTCTATGGGTCTGGGTGTCTGTGGGTCTCTGTGTGTCTCTATGGGTGTCTCTGGGTCTCTATGGGTCTGGGTGTCTGTGGGTCTCTGTGTGTCTCTATGGGTGTCTCTGGGTTTCTATGGGTCTGGGTGTCTGTGGGTCTCTGTGTGTCTCTATGGGTGTCTCTGGGTCTCTATGGGTCTGGGTGTCTGTGGGTCTCTGTGTCTCTATGGGTATCTCTCGGTGTCCCTATGGGTCTGGGTGTCTGTGGGTCTCTGTGTCTCTATGGGTGTCTCTGGGTCTCTATGGGTCTGGGTGTCTGTGGGTCTCTGTGTGTCTCTATGGGTGTCTCTGGGTCTCTATGGGTCTGGGTGTCTGTGGGTCTCTGTGTGTCTCTATGGGTGTCTCTCGGTTTCTATGGGTATGGGTGTCTGTGGGTCTCTGTGTGTCTCTATGGGTGTCTCTGGGTGTCTCTATGGGTCTGGGTATCTGTGGGTCTCTGGGTGTCTTTATGGGTGTCTTTGGGTCTCTATGGGTCTGGGTCTCTGTGGGTGTCTCTGTGTCTCTGGGTCTCTATGGGTCTGGGTGTCTGTGGGTCTCTGTGTCTCTATGGGTGTCTCTGGGTGTCTCTATGGGTCTGGGTGTATGTGGGTCTCTGGGTGTCTCTATGGGTGTCTCTGGGTCTCTATGGGTCTAGGTGTCTGTGGGTCTCTGTGTGTCTCTATGGGTGTCTTTGGTCTCTATGGGTCTGGTGTCTGTGGGTCTCTGGGTGTCTCTAGGTCTCTATGGGTCTGGGTGTCTGTGGGTCTCTGTGTCTCTATGGGTGTCTCTGGGTCTCTATGGGTCTGGGTGTCTGTGGGTCTATGTGTGTCTATGGGTGTCTCTGAGTCTCTATGGGTCTGGGTGTCTGTGGGTCTCTGTGTGTCTCTATGGATGTCTCTGGGTCTCTACGGGTCTAGGTCGACTCAGCCTTAACTCTGATAACCTCATGGAGCGTGTACACATCGATTAGTTGGGAAGACAAAGGTGGCCGGGCGTGTTTCCTCGCCAAACCAAGGACACTGTGCACGGCGACCTTAACAGGTGCTCACTGACATCACCGCTCACTCCTGCAGCCTACTTGGCCAGATTCCTGTGGTTCGGCAGCTCGTTTTCAGGGAAATCAAAAAGTTAAATCAAGAATTACAAGAAATGACGTACGCTGCTGCACACGTGATCCCTTGGGGCCGTCCATAAATGACGTCATGCACCTGGGGGGGGTCAGACATTTGTGATGATATGTGACGAGGGGGAGGGGTTGAGAAATGTGACGTCACATCAAAATGGGGGGAGGGGGGGTAACCCAAATGCGTATGGGGGGTCTCCTGACAATGTACGGGGGGGGGGGGAAGCCTCGATAATAATAATGCAGCCGGCGATGGACTATGTGTTTGCTTAAACACGTTTATATTATTGATCATTGATGGATGGCCCCAATTGGAGCGGATCGCGCTGCTCTGCGCTACGAACCTTACGACCCGGGTTCGATTCCCACTCACGACCAACACCAGTGACGATTATCTGACCGGTCTTGGGTCTCTCCTAGGTCCACTCAGCCTCAAATGAGTACCTGGTGAGATGTGTAGACATCGCCACTAGGGAGACAAAGGCGGCCGGGTGTGGTGCTGGCCACCCACCCCTCGTGTGCTGCAGTGCCGGTAGCCTTCATAGGTGCTGCTACTCGCTATTAACAGCACTTGCCCAACAGCTGTTATACGGGGGATCTCTGTATTTGTCCACATTAAAGATAATAATTTTACCAAGTAAAAGTCCACTGAGCAAGAAGCGACCCGGCCATCACGAATGATCGCTCCAGGAAGTGGCTTATCACGTGGAAACTTACAGCGGCCAAGTGCTCTTTGAATTTCGATGACAGAATTCATGCACTTTGCCACAGTAGCTGAAGCTGGGAGTGGGGGCGAACAAAATTTTTTGAAAAATTAGTGTGTGTGTGTAGTATGCATGTTGAACTTCTTTGGCACCGTACGTATTCAACCGGGCTAACCTGTGGGTCTCTATGGGTGTCTCTGTGGGTCTCTGTTATGTATGTACGCATGTTGAACTTCTTTCACACCTTACGTAGCCAAACCGTGTGTGCTAATGGGAGGTGCGGGGAAGGACAACAAACTCAACACAAGAAGTCGTTCTAAAGAAATGAGTTTGCAATCGAGGTAATTTAAAAGTGCACAGCTCCAGCGGCTTCCTAATGTCAGAAGGAAGAGCGTTCCAGACGGCTGCAGAAGCGCGGTGCAGTGATCATCTTTGTTCGATGGTTGGCCAAAAGCCGCTGCTGCCAGGATGACCGGAGTTTACGTGGTGATGGTTTATGCTCTTTAACGAGCTCACCATTGGTTTGTTGTTCATTTGTGGCGAGCACTTTGTGTGTGTAATGAGTGCGACTTCAATGTATTCGTTTGGTACCCAGAAGCCAATGCAGCTTGGCGAGTACTGACTGGACACGGTATTGGATCTTCTGCGGGAACTAAACACATATTGGTTGTCACTGTCACACGACGAACATCACTCCCAATATAGACCACTGAGGGGGGAGATAATTGCTGCCCTCCACGATGGGAGAGCTCATTGCAAAACATTCCTGTGGTAACTCTGTGGTCTCCGCTTCTGCAGGTCCATTCTAGAATAATAATAACGCCACGAAGGGCCTGGAGGCACTGCCTCTGTGAGAGTTCCCCAATAGATTCTGCCTCTCGTGCTGCGATGGTGATTTAGCACAACATGGAGAGAGAAAATGTAAACATTGGCAGGAAAATAATGGAAATCACTACGAATCTCAAAGGGTAGCATGGCCATAGGAAACATTTAAATTAAGGACGTCTCAATGTTATCAAGGAAAATGTAAACCTCAAAGTGGTGTGACCTGTAAGAAGAAACGTGCATTTTACTGACACTTTTCGTCTTGTTTCTCGCAGCAACAGCAGCATCGTCAGTTGTCTACGATGGTTACGAATCGGTCTGCACTGGTGGCAGTATTTGTGGGTAAGTACTGGACAACTCTTCAGCATCATAATACTTATTTACATTTATTGGAGGAATCCAATAAGCTATGAAGCTCTTTTCACAGATAGTCCAGTAAGGGCACGGGGCCAGAACGTTACAACAACAGACACTAAACAAACACACTATAGGAGTGCAAAATATAGAAAAGGTAAACAAATCAATTAAAACTAAAAACATCATTATTTTAATTTACCAGGCAGCCACTGAGCGAGGTGGCTCTTTTTCAGAAGCGACTTGGCTATCACAAATGACAGCTCTAGCGAAGTGGCTTATCACGTGGACATTTATAGCAGCCAAATACCCTAAACGCGTGATGTTGATTCTAAATGTGGAGGGAAAAAACGGATGACCCGGAGACAAATCCACGCGACCACCATGGAGATAGAGACACATGCAAACTCCAAATATACACAAACTCACAATCTCCTGTATTACCAAGCGAGGCAGTTAACGTCTTCCCACCGTTACAACTAGCTTCATCAGGCGACAACCAGATTTGTGGAGAAGTCCACCTGGATTAGGCTGTCGACCGGTGAAGCCATTTATAATTACTGGCGAACGTCGTACTCAGATTGTAAATGTTGTGGCTTGGCTATCCAACACACTGGTGCTGTACTAGTGACGAATTGGCATGTTCTGTTTATGTGACAACCCTTACTAGTTGGCTGTGCCGGGTGTTGGCGGGTTTTAACGACACATTTATATATTTACGCGATCTAACCCAAAAAAAACCTCTCATGGATTATATTGGTCGTGAAAGCCTACCTATTAAACTATGTTAAATGCATTTTACACCATATGTAGCCAACCGTGCTTATCGTATGTGCGCGGGGAGGCCAAATCTCAACACAAAAAGCAGTTTTAAAGAAATTAGTCCTCAATGTAGTTTAGTGGTGTAGTGTATAGTAGTTTGTAGTGTAGTGTATAATAGTGCCGTGTATAGTGTAGTGTGTTGAACGTATTTCGCACTGTGCGTAGCCAACCGTGCTTATCAGAGGTGCGGGGGAAGGGCAACAAATGAAACAAAAGAACAAGAAGCAGTTTTAAAGAAATCAGTTTTCAATCTGGAATCTGTCGCTAACCTCGGAACAATTCTCATTGTCTCTTTCTCACTCTTTGCTTGCGTTTTCAGTATCTATGTTCACAGGACCTGCCCACTTTGCCGCTCTGAACGTGAGGACGGATTCCGAGGTTCAAATCACAGAGGGATCCGTGGCCCTGCTCTTATGCTCCTTTGACTGCAGCCCCAACAGTGACAAGGCCACGACTGTAGAGTGGTCTCGAGTGTCTGACGGCTCAAAGGTGATGGGGTTTCCTTTCCTGAAATGTAAACTTAGACTATTAAAACATATCTATATTTTACCGGGTAAGGCCCACTGAGTTTGCAGAAGCGACTTGGCCACAAATGATAGCTAAACGACATGGCTTATCATCACGTATACATTTAAAGCAGGCAAATACTCTAAATATGGGGGAGAGAGAGAGCACACAGACTCCAAGATCAAGCCAACGGCCTCCTGCATACCAGGTGAAGGAGTTAATATTTCCTATCCACCATGGCACCCCCATTAATCATACTGCCATTTTCGATTTAAAGCTTTCATGACTGCAGGGATTCATCTTCTTGGTTCTTTCGGTAAAGTCACGTAGAAGGGAAGTAATAAAATAATAAAAATAAAACATAATAAAACAGTTCTCACGACGTTTCGGCCACAACGCAAGCAGCCGTCCTCAGGTGAAAACCAGGTCTGTCGAGGCGACAGCGTCTGAATGAAACAGCACACGTGCTTGGAGCATATATATAAGCTGGGTTGGAAGGGGGGAAAAGGGCGCCTTGACAAAAGAATATGCATATCAAGAGGAATTTAGCATATTTATGGAAAATGCAGGTATGTGATTAGTACTAATTATGCCCGTGCATTATGCAGGATTAGCAGCATCAAAGGGAGGTGAGTATTTCGTTGCTTCCTCTTAGAATATTTCACACGACGGTCAATGGTACAGTGTATAATAATAAATAGTATAAAATTGTAATGCTTAATACAATGTACAAAGTAATATATAGTATCGTAATTGAATAGTGAATATACAGCAGTGTGATATACATTAGGGTGGGTAGAATAATACATAGTGTAATATTAAAATGTATAAGGTATAGGGTCGTATATAGCAATACAGTATATAATGTAATGTTGGGTTTGTCTATGGCAGTATATAGTACGGTGTAGACTCGTGTGATGTAAGAGAATAAAGTTTAGATGGAAGCATATTATATATTTTTTACGACGTAGAATTGTAATGTATTACTTACTGTTAGTAACTCAGCTTATTGTAGAATATATTTAGTATACTGATGATGCTATGTAGTTTATACTTTAGTTGTTTACGTGGTTGTTTAGTTACTGCAGCTACATACTATTAACACTCCTTCCCTTTATTAATGCTACCCCTATCCCCTCCCTTTGATGCTGCTAATCCTGCATAATGCACGGGCATAATTAGTACTAATCACATACCTGTATTTCCCATATCCTTTCCCTTTGATGCTGCTAATCCTGCATAATGCACGGGCATAATTAGTACTAATCACATACCTGTATTTCCCATATCCTTTCCCTTTGATGCTGCTAATCCTGCATAATGCACGGGCATAAGAAGTACTAATCACATACCTGCATTTCCATAAATATGCTAAATTCCTCTTGATATGCATATTCTTTTGTCAAGGCGCCCTTTTCCCCCCTTCCAACCCAGCTTATATATATGCTCCAAGCACGTGTGCTGTTTCATTCAGACGCTGTCGCCTCGACAGACCTGGTTTTCACCTGAGGACGGCTGCTTGCGTTGTGGCCGAAACGTCGTTTAATTTTTATTATTTTATTACTTCCCTTCTACGTGACTTTACCGAAAGAACCAAGAACATACTTCCATTGTTCAGATTGGTTTGAAGTCTTCATCCAGCGGTGGATATAAAGCTGTAACCATGTTTTACATGCTTCCTGAGCACAGGCCCCAAAGGCCCGAATGCCACGAGCGAGCTAATGAAAGTGCATTGTTGATGGTGTAAATTGGAGCAGTATTATTTTAAGGATTATGGGACCGATATACAATGGGAGAGAATTCCAAAGTTGACCAGTGTGAGGAAAGAACAGAAAGGAGACAGGATTTGTGTGTACACACATTGAACTTCTTTCGCACCATACGTAGCCAACCATGATAATCGGAGGTGCCGGAAGACACCAAACTAAACACAAAAAGCAGTTCTAAAGAAATGAGTTGTTAATCTAGAAGATTTAAAAGTGCATAGCTTCCTAATATCGGAAGAGCATTTCAGACGACCGTGGACGCGCATCTAAGAGCGTACAAT
Organism: Lethenteron camtschaticum; assembly: GCA_018977245.1. Taxonomy (NCBI): domain Eukaryota; kingdom Metazoa; phylum Chordata; class Hyperoartia; order Petromyzontiformes; family Petromyzontidae; genus Lethenteron; species Lethenteron camtschaticum. The sequence continues at coordinate 13,851 of WFAB01001676.1, forward strand.
GCAGCATTAGATGCATATGAATGTGTTTGGAAGCCCTGTGTTTGGTATTCAGTAAGGAAAATGTTGCAACACCCATGATGGAAGACAACGCATTATTTAACCTAATCTAATTGTACCTATTTATAGTTGCACCTTTACTCAAGGCACACTATCACATTGCTTACAAAACGGTGACACAGAATAGAATGATGCAGTTGGCAGGTGCCATGCTACAAAGATTTATGAATGAGTGACAGCGATGGATCACGAAGGGTAGTGAAGGGGCGGGAAAGAGTGGAGGGGTGGAGGAAGAGAAGAAGAAGAAGGGAATGAGTGATGTAGAAGAGGTGAGGCTTTAAGAGAGCAATGGAAGGAGGTAAAGGAGAGGACTGCTTAATGTACAGGGGCAGTGTTGATTCCATGAGACGCAGTGTTGAGTCTATGGGCTGCAGTGTTGAGTCCATGAGTTTCAGCGTTGTGTATATGGGGCAGTGCTGCTTAATGTGTTTATTCCAGTGGAGGGGTGCACTACTCATCCTTTTAGTGAACAATCATCTTTCAAACGTAAGTCACTTATGGCAACGTGTGCACACGCATTATGGATGATCCCCTAAACCTCGCAGATCTTGGTTAAGAACGGCAACTACTTCAAACCTCACCCACGGCTGGAGTGGGCTGGTGATGAGTCCAACTGCAACGCCACCATTCGCATCAATGACGCGGAGACTGGAGACTCTGATAGCTACCGGTGCAAGGTGATTCGCCAGCCCTCCAACGACCAGGGCTTCAGTGTGGTCAGGCTGAGAGTCTCCGAGACTAGAGGTGAGACAGGCGGATGGACGCACCCGCAACGGCTCGAGTTGTTTGTTTTTTTCATTCGAACGCGGCCGTTGGATTTGTTGTATGAGCAGCAAATAGAATGGACACTGGTGCTGTTTGGAGACATACACACGTATGTAGAAAGGATGGACAATGGGAAAATAAAAAGTGGGGTGGTGTTGTTGTTCTGAAAAATGGAAGGAACCGATAAGAGAGGGGGACTCTTGACAGAGAATGGCTTAACGACGACATTTGGAGATTGGTGCCAGAAAGATGTGGCCACTACTTGAGACATATTGGCACTACAAGACAGATGAAAGTGGAAACAAATGACTAAATGTGCCATGAACACACAACTACTACGGGCTATCTGCCCATGGCTTCTATGATGTTTACCTCCAAATTTTGAATCAACGTTACCAGTTTTCTAGTATTTGACTGCTATGCATTTCCGTGTGCTAGCTATATAGTCAGTCACTTCTGAATAAGAACTACATAGCTCAGTGGGCCTTGAACCTTAAAAAATATAAATTGTTTGTTTGCATCAGTGGATTCAGCAAGGCCGTGTCACAACACTCAGCCAATGCTACCGAGGGCCTGGGTTCGAATCCAGGTTTCTTCCTCACCTGGGCCATGCAATGAGCGTGCGGTCGTTTCAATTTTAATCAAATATATCCTGTCTGGTTTTATCCATAGTTCTGGTAGTCCGTGCCCCTGAGGAAGTTACGGCGGTGCAAGGAGACACCACCCTCCTGCCATGCTCCTACTTCTGTGGCGTCAAGGGCAATAACGACACGCTGGTGGAGTGGTACAAGATCATAAATGGAGAAAAGAAAAAGGTCAGTGTTGGCGAGTGGTGCATTGCAAGCAGCGCGTTCCTCCCGTTCCCCCCACGGGTGAAGATATCTCTCTGGAGGCATGGCTGGATTCCTTTATTGTTAAATCCTTTATATTAAGTTCGCTTGCTTGCTTACGACCGTGCAAATCTTTTGGTCGTTTTTTAACCCACTTCCCGTAATCCAATCGAGCTGACATTTTCCACACAGACTCGTTGTGCGTGACAATTAATGTTCGTGAAAATAGTTTTCCAAAATTTTACACTTTTTAGGACAAAAATATTATATTTAATTACCAATTGCTTAATGGTGCAATGCAATCATCTGACCCATAGGTGGCAGCCATCTCAAGCCAGAGGACGAGAGGACTCTAGCCGCCACGCATATAAAGGATTTATAGTGAAAAACTTAGTTTTTACATTTCGATTTAAAGCTTTCGTGACTGCAGGGATTCATCTTCTTGGTTCTTTCGGTAAAGTCACGTAGAAGGGAAGTAATAAAATAATAAAAATAAAACATAATAAAATAAAATAATTCTCACGACGTTTCGGCTACAACGCAAGCAGCCGTCTTCAGGTGAAGAATGAGACAATGCCAAGCTAGGAGCTTATATATAAGCTGCGTTGGAGGTGGAAGAAGAGCGCCTTAACAAAAGAATGTGCATATGAAGAGGAATTTAGCATATTCATGGAAAATGCGTAGGAGGTGGGCGGGGGGTTTCACAGGTTATACTTGTGTAACGGGTTCCGGAGACACTTGTAGAGGTAACTTCTTTATTACAATACAACACTCCAACAGTACTCCAACAGTCCAACACCCAACCTCCAACACTCCTGATACACAGCCTAGGTACACAGCCTAGGTACACAGCCTAGGTACACAGCCTAGGTACACAGCCTAGATACTCTACTCTGGCTACGCTCTGGAACTCGCCCTCACAAGGTCGTAGAGTCGGGAGTTCCAGAGTCCACCACTGGCTCTCACAGCGTCCCAGGGTCCTCCGATGGCTGGTCTTGAGTCTTGGGTCTTGAGCTACGACTGGCCCTGATCGTCCAGGGAGCTCTGCTTTTATGCCCAGTCCCCAACGAGGGGTGGGGCCGTGTGCGCCCCAGATATCCCACAGAGCACACACAGCTCCCCCCTTTGGCGGCGCCAAGGGGATTAAGCGCCTGGGAACTCAACGCCTGACGCCAAGAGGCCCAGACCCCCCAGCAGCCCCTCCCTTCTTATGTCACTACATTACCCCCCTCTACGTAGCCTCCAGCCGACCCGGCTGTCAAAAAAATTGTCCAATAAATTATTTGTTAACCATCAGAATGAGTGTGTGACAAATCAAGAAAAAAAATTAGAAGAAAGCGCCTCTCCCCCTCCTGTGGTCACGCGTATATAAAAAAAAACTCCAGGCCACCGATGCAGAACAACACTGTATAAACACATATATGCAGGATGAACGCACGCCCCAATCGCCTACTATACATGATGGCAAGGTGAGTGGCATCGCGTTGGGACGAGAGTTCGTGGGCGGGGGTCATGAAAATCGTTTTAGTTTTGAGCGAGTCCGAGTGGCAGGTCCATCGGTCGCGACGGAGGCGGGAGGGACCGACGACCGCTGTTGCGCTTGTGTCCTGGGTCGCTGATCCCGCGGGCAAGCTTGTTCCCGCTGGGTCGGCCGTGGCGGGTTTCATTCCCAAGGCACCTGAGGGCGGGACAGCGGGACCTGCCCGAGAGTTAGAAGCAGCATCATCGCGGCGCGGCTCGTCAGACATGTCGCGCTCTCGGCCCCGGAGAAGTGAAGGAGGTGTGTAGGGTTGAATGTAAGGTTTTAGACGTGACGGGTGCACGAACCAACGTCGCTTGCCATGCTGGATCCTGACACACTGCGGGCAGAGAACGCGAATAATAACAACCGGGCCTCTCCAAGGCTTAAGCAGTTTTGAGGAAGTAGCCAATGGTACCTGCGGGCAGTGGAGCCAGGCGCGGTCCCCTTCTACCCAAACGTGGCGGGATGTGCGGAGATTCCGCAACCGCTCGTTGGCAAGCTGACGGGCTTCTGAGTTATTTTGAGCAGCCTCCGGGCATCCACGAGACGACGCACATTAGCACGGATGTGGTCGGCAATCTTAGCCTTAGGTGCGGGCTGTTTAATGTGCAATTGTACGTCGATTGGGGGGCAAACCTCCCTACCATACATAACATAGAATGGCGAGTACCCCGTGGCAGCATGGGGCGCCATTCTATAGGCGGCCAAGACACCAGGTATGTGGAGATCCCAATCAGTCTGTGACTCAGACACCTGGTGGCTTAGCATGGAGGTAAGTGTCCTATGTAATCGCTTGACCATACCGTCAGTCTGGGGGTGATATGGCGAGGTGCGAATTTTGTGTGTCCCTAGCAGGTTGCACACATCCCACAACAGGGTGGAAGGGAAATTTTTCCCTTGGTCAGTCAGCAGGCGTTCGGGAGCACCCTTATCCAGGATGTAGCCCTGGAAAAAGGCCTCCGTAATGGCTGCTGCAGACTGGTTGGGGAGTGGCCAGGCCATGGCCATCGGGTAAAATATTCGACCCCAACCAAAAGGTACTTACTACCCCGAGGAGTAGCGGGAAATGGACCCAAAATATCCAATGCGACGATCTCATTGACCCGGGAAACCTTAATGGATTGGAGCGGCGGGCAGGACGGCCTAGCAGGTGGTTTCCGCCGTGCACATTCTGTGCAACCTTGCACAAGGTCAACCACATCATTTGCCATGCCCGGCCATAAAAATTCCAATTGGATTTTAGCTAGTGTTTTCTGAACACCCAAGTACAAGAGGCGACTGTGGGTTTCCCACACAAGTCGCCCCGCAGGGAGGTCGGCACCACCAACGTGTGGGATTGGGACCCCCCATCCCAATGCATGAGGACGCCTTCCCGGATGACATATGATACGGGGCCCCCCTGCCCCCTGTGACCCTCGGCATCCCGAGCGCGGCGTCTCAATTTGAGGAGGGAGACGTCTTCCATCTGAAGACGTCCCCAGTCGTCCAACCCGAGGCCCAGCAATGCGTCCTGCGGAACTTGTGTGGAGAGAGCCCCGTGGTCCCCGACCCCATCCCCGGCCGCAGCCGCAAGGGATGGGGGCGGTCCCCCGTCAGGCTGCCTACAATGCCCCGCACCCAAAAAACAAGCACAGCGCCCATTGTTCGGCAGTCGCGACAACCCGTCGGCGTTCCCATGTTGAATCCCTTGCGGTAAATGACAGTGAACGCAAAGTCCTGGAGGATCTCGAGCCAACGCGAGAGCTGTCCAGATGGTTGGTCCACTCGCAAGGCGTATTTTAGCGCCGTGTGGTCGGAGCGTACTGTGAAATGCCTGCCATACACGTATGGCCTGTACTGCTTTATGAAAAAAACGATAACAAGCAATTCGCGGCGCGTCACGCAGTAACGTTGCTCCGCGGGCGACAGCACCCAGTTGCCATAGGCGACGACGCGCTCCACTCCATTGACAATTTGCGACAGCACCCTCCAATTCCGGTGTTGCTGGTATCCAGAATGAACGGAGTGATAAAATCTGGATAAGACAGGGTAGGAGCATCGGCCAGTGCTTTTCGGACGGCATTGAATGATGCCTGTTCTAACTCTCCCCAACGGAATTTTACCCCTTTGGCCGTTAATGCGTGGAGGGGCTTCGCGATCGATGCGAATCCCGCAACAAATCGTCGATAATATGAGGCGAAGCCGATAAAACTCCGCACCTCCCCAACAGAGGTAGGAGTTGGCCATGAGCGCACGCAATTTGTCTTTTCGGGGTCCGTGGCAATTCCGAGCGGCTGACAATATGGCCCAAGTAACGAACCGAATCCCTCATGAGGTGGCACTTTTGCGGTTTGAATTTGAGGTTAGCCGCTCACATTTTAAGGAAAACTGCCTTCAATTGCGTGAGGTGTTCATCAAAAGTTTTGCTGAACACGATTACATCGTCGAGGTAGATTAGGCAAGAATCCCACTGGAGCCCAGCGAGGACCAGCTCCATCAGGCGCTGGAACGTCGCCGGGGCCGAGTGAAGACCCATTTGAAGTCTGTTGAATTGGAACAATCCCTGCGGCGTGCGAAAGGCCGTCTTTGGTTTGGATGCGTCATCAAGGGGTAGCTGCCAAAACCCCGAGAGGAGATCCAAGGTGAAAGGTAGTGCGCACCTGCTAAGGCATCGAGCGACTCGTCCATCCTGGGAAGCGGGTAGGCGTCGGCCACAGAAATCTTATTAAGTTTCCTGAAGTCAACACAAAAGCTTCTTAACTTCTTAACAAGAACGATCGGTGCCGCCCATGGGCTATTTGATGGCGCAATGACATCGGCCACCAACATATCGTTGACGGCCACCCGTACATGTTCCATTTTCGGCCGGGCTCAACCGGAATGGGTTTTGACGAATTGGAGCGGCATCACCCGTGTCGATGTGGTGGCTTAGCAATTTAGTGCAGCCAATGTCGAATTTGCTTTGACTGAAAACGTCGGCGAAATCGCTCAGCAGCGTGCGTAATTTAGCATGCTGTAATGGTGACAAATCGGCAGAAGTGGAGCAAAGCGCGTCGAGCCATCCTGTGTCAGGACCTGGCTTGGCAATGGAAGAGGACTCGCCCCCTACGTGACCCACGATCACATCTTCTGACGGGGCTGGCGTTGCGTGAGCAAGCACCATTCCCTGACAGATAACGGCCGTTTCCAATCCCGCGTTAAGGACCTGGATAAAGGGGTCGTGGTCGCTTCGCACGAGCGTTTGTGCACACACGAGGTCCGACACCCGCTCAGCTGAACGCGAAGGCCCGATCACAGCACCCCCCATGAACGCGTCGTAGTCAAGGGGTTTACGAAACCGGAGGGGAACTAACATCTGAGAGCCGGAGGAATGTGAATTGTGCAGGCCGCCAACGCCTGCACCGTCGTAGATGCGGAGTGCAACCGAGTGGGTGTGGGCAGGAAGGCCATGCGTCGGCCGGAGGGAGCTCAATACACCCTTTGTTAATGAGAATTTTAATGGGCATCTTCCCCAAGAAATCTGTTCCGAGGAGGCACGAAATGGCGAGGGTTGATGAGACCAAAATGGGGCCAACTAATTGGACGTCAGCAATGCGGATCTGAGCATTGATCCGTCCGGTGATGCCCAACGAACCCCCATTTGCGGCATAGCATGACACATCAACTGGCTGCAAGGGACGGCATGTATCGGGCAGAATGTTATAAATTATGTCTGAAATGATGGTCGCCGACGCACCCGTATCGATCAACATACGAACATCAACGCCCTCGATGGAACCCACTACGGCAGAGGACCCTGCTGCCGCGGCAACGACCCTATGGGCCAACTCGGACCATTGACCTGGTCCGAGTGCCCGGTTGTTCAATGATGGGCCCGAATCCCCCTCCTCCGAAGCATGACCCCCCTGTGTGGTGTGAGAGTGCGTGCTTGTTGTAAGTGGGGGCCGAGAGTGCGAGGTGTCGTGACTCGCCTGGGTATGCCGAGGATACGGTGGTGGGCGAGGCGCCGGAGGTCCTGAAATCCGGCGTCGGGGGACCCGGCAGCCGGACGCCACATGGCCCGAAGGCCACAGTTGTGGCAGATGATGGACGCCCCGTCCTGGCGCGAGGTTGGCCGGTCCCGCTGGTGGTGATCTCGCTGGATCGCCAGTTGGACAATCCGCCACTTTCTGTTGCTACGAAGGCCTGATGAGGCCCCGAATGCACGTCATAGGCTTGTGCATCAGGTGGGCCTGCGCAGGCGGCGATGGTCGTGTTCTCATCGCAATGTAGGTGTGCTTGGATGCACCTGGCAGCATGTAGCGACGTGAAGTCGTCATCGTCGTCGGCTGTTGGCATGGCAACTCGAAGCTGGCGGGCCAAGCTCATGAGCTTCTGCAGCACGAGTGACTCCACAGCGTCTTCATCCATGCGAGGGTAGGCAACCTGCGCCATGGCCAGCAGCGCGCTGCGGTACCCCATCGCTGACTCGGAGGCCTTCTTCCTCCTCGCATCGAAGCGGTGACGTGCTTCGGACGGGGGTCCATAAATTAGCCGCATCTGATGAAGGGCATCCGTGAGCGTGGCACGTTTCGCTCGTGGCAACGCAAGAAGTGCTGCAAGGGAGTCGTCGTCGAGCATGGCCGGAGGCCCTGGAGCACTTCATACTCCGACCAGCCGGACGTCTCTATAAGAGAGACGAACCGGCGTTCGAACGCTGCCCACTCACCCCCCTCTGAAGAAAATGCCTTGAGTTCCGGCAGGCGTTGCTGGACGTGAGCCCAGCGCTCGTTGCCTGGCAACCCGGCTGAAGCTGGCTTCGCGTTCGCAGCGCTGTCACTCGGTGGTGAGGGACGCAGCGCTGATGACGCGGCGTTGCTTGGTTGCAAACAGCTGTCACCCGGCGGTGAGGGACGCAGCGCTGATGACGCGGCGTCGTTTGGTTGGCCGACGCTGGGCCGGAAGTGACGTCGCTCCCAGCGGTCATTGCTCCCCCGGCAGAAGTGACGACACACCCGGATGTATTTGCGGCGGAAACGGCTGCCATCTTTGTGTTGGAGCCGGCGGAATGGCGCGGCCGCTGCGCCGCCTCTCTCCCTCCTGTCTCCACCTGTGAGCGACGCATGTCGTCCAGGATGGAGACGGTGGCGTGGAGCAGCTCGGTGAGGCGAAGCAGCGTTTCCTCCATTGCTGCTCCCGGAGGATCGGCAGGTGTGGTGGACGACTGCTCAGCCGGCGGTGCGGCGTCGTTGTCGGCTCGAGTTGGCTGCCCCGTCGCCGCTTGCTCCTCAACATCGCCATCCACTTCTGACGCCAAATGTAACGGATTCCGGAGACACTTGTAGAGGTAACTTCTTTATTACAATACAACACTCCAACAGTACTCCAACAGTCCAACACTCCAACTCTCCAACACTCCTGATACTCTGTTACAGCCTAGGTACACAGCCTAGGTACACAGCCTAGATACTCTACTCTGGCTACGCTCTGGAACTCGCCCTCACAAGGTCGTAGAGTCGGGAGTTCCAGAGTCCCACCACTGGTTCTCGCAGCGTCCCCGGGTCCTGACGATGGCTGGTCTTGGGTCTTGGGTCTTGAGCTACGACTGGCCCTGATTGTCCAGGGAGCTCCGCTTTTATGCCCAGTCCCCAACGAGGGGTGGGGCCGTGTGCGTCCCCAGATATCCCACAGAGCACACACAGCCCCCCCTTTGGTGGCGCCAAGGGGATTAAGCGCCTGGGAACTCAACGCCTGACACCAAGAGGATAAGCGTCTGACCCACCCAGGGTCCCAGAGCCCCAGCAGCCCCTCCCTTCTTATGTCACTACACTTGTAACGAGGTTCTCTTCTGCTGAATCTTGGGGGTGGCAGAGTACCACTGTGCTGCTTGAAGCGAGTAGTCTCTCCGCCATGCAAGAGCAAGCACCTACGATTAGATACGGTTGGCTACGTATGGTGCAAAAGAAGTTGTCAATAATACGATGCAGAAAGGTGGAGGAAAGTATGAGCACCCAAAGGCCTCATGTAGATTATTTGTTTTCATGGGGTGTTTCTTTGTCCCCCCCCCCACCATTTGCCCTTTATCCAATTTCCTTCCCTCCTTGCTGGCCTAGATTTTCCCTCATTAGGTTGGGATTTTACTTCCCCTCAAACTATCTCAGCCATGACAACCTCGACTCTCACTCCCTGCATATGGCTGGCTCAGTTGCATTAGGACAGTTCTTCTCCTCGTGCGATTGGGGACTCCCAGGAGCTTTGTAAACCATGCAAAGGGCTGTAATGTGCCTCGCGTTTTGTTAAATAAAAGGCAAAAACATATACCAATACGACGTCAACTGGCTACGACTTGAGCTGATCATCGCCACTGCTCTTTGGTGGTGTGGTGAGTGTGGGGAAAAGCGCTGCCCGCTCTGTGTGTGGACCAGGTAGAAAGGAAACCCTCATAGTTAACGGCGGTCATCCAGCTCCACGTCAATTTAACAGGAAGGATATTCCCAACTAATATTATTATTCGTGACGACATGTTTTTGGGTTAGATCGCTCGACTGAATTTTAGGGCGGAACAGGAAGACTTATTCACAATTCTGGCAATCGCCCGATGATGGTGCTGGTTGTAATCACCAGCGAAACGTCATAATTACTCGCATTGTAAACATTGTGTGAGTTTAACTCTCCAACACAGCCGCTGTGCTGAAGTAGTAACTAATTGTCACGTTTTATTCAAGTGACTACCCTCACCGATTTGGCTTTGTCGGGTGGAGATAATGTTCACAACACATTTACGCCATCTAACCCAACAAAACGCGTTGACATGGATCCACGTTCGTTCTCTCTAACATGAAAGGTTGGCACTGCTCTGCGAGATTTTAAAAGCGACACTTTACTCCTTGACATGACACCAATAACACAGTAGGGATACAACCGGGGGTTGGGGGGGAGAAAAACATTTCATGACTTAAAATGTCACACCCCTGCTGGACCAACACAACTCAGTGCAGCCTCCATTCTGCGTAGTTCCCATGCAGTCTGAGACAAGACAATTCCCCAGCAGTTTGTACGTTACTGGATGCCATTGGAATCAAAGTTAAAAACAAAGATTAAATCTTACGTAAGTTCTTCCTTCCTCATCTTGTCTTCCCCACATAAAAGTAGATAATCGATTATCCAGTGGCTTCCAGGGTGGGGGTGGGGCGCCGGATTTTCAAAAACGCCGGATAATCACTAAATCAACATGATAAAAATTTCACATCCTTGCATTAAATTACGTGGTCTAGTGTTAGTGGATGTGTTTTTTAGTGTTTTAAATGTTTTAACTAAGTGAAATTGTCATTAATAAACAAATAGGCTAAAATAAACATTCTACTTTAAAAAGCTACTGAATTTACTGTACCGTACTTACCACTCCAATCTCGAATACTCTGCACGGGGTGATGTATACACGTGCAGTATTTTCATTGTTTAAGTTGTATGTGGTGTATGATTACTAGATATAATATTTGACACTGAAATCAAATATACTGTACGTACTTGTGTTTGTATCATACGCACTTGGTGCCGTCGCCGGACCTGGTTAACAGCCTTTGGAGCGCTTTTTGCCGGTTTCTCTGGATCAACCGATAATTTTGGAAGCCGGATAATGGGGCAGTGAGCCTCAATCTCCCTCCCTCTAAACCCCGCAGAATTGGGGACCTCTGTCCCAGCGAGATTCTGTAGCGTCCTTCCTCCCTGCGTCGCGTTCGTGCTCCGTACCGGGCTCATGGTCCACCCTAAAACCACATCACCCACTGCATAAACCACGGCTGCAGAAGATGCGGATACCTGATGCACAAATGGGTAATTATAAACTTTCCAGGAGTATGCGACTGTGGTCATCCAGAGCTGAGACCGTACAATGTATGACGACGTCAAAGCCCAATCCACAAATACGGAGGAGAGATCACAGCCATATACTCCACTCCTCCTGACGCAGTTATCTGGCTTGACCACCCGAATGTGACATTTTAGTTGTTGCTCAGTATCTATATCAGCCATATGAAAGAATAAGATTGAAATACAATTAAAACTATTTTGAAAAGATAAATATATTTCAATACGTGATGAGCAGCATGATTCATGTACAGTTTACCATCGATTACGCAGTGCGCGATAATCCAGCTTCCAACATTATCCGGCGGTCCCGGACTGATCCGACGAAAATTGCCAACGTGCGGCAATCGGCACCGTGTGTGTGACGAAAAAAAGTAGCTATTCTTGATTTCAGTGTCAAATATATACAGTTCATTGTACACTCCATCCAGCTTGATGAAAATGCTGCACGTATATATGTGTAACGGGTTCGGGAGACACTTGTAGAGGTAACTTATTTATTACAATCCAACACTCCAACAGTCCTGATACTCTGTTACAGCCTAGGTACACAGCCTAGATACACTACTCTGGCTACGCTCTGGAACTCGCCCTCACTAGGACGTAGAGCCGGGAGTTCCAGAATCCCACCACTGGCCCTCACATCGTCCCAGGGTCCTGAGATGGCTGGTCTTGGTCTTGGGTCTTGAGCTACAACTGGCCTCGATCGTCCAGGGAGCTGCCCTTTTATGCCTCGTTCCCCAACGAGGGGTGGGTTGTGTGCGCCCCCAGATATCCCACAGAGCACACACAGCCCCCCCGTTGGTGGCGCCAAGAGGCTTAAGCGTCTGGATTGCCTGGGAACCTAGCGCCTGGCGCCAAGGGGCTTAAGCGTCTGGGTTGCCTGGGAACCTAGCACCTGGCACCAAGAGGCTTAAGCGTCTGGACCCGCCTGGGGTCCCAGAGCCCCAGCAGCCCCTCCCCTCTTATGTCACTACATATTTATACATTTTTTCACGACAAATAACTACGGTACTAAAAACAGAAAATGTACACGGTGCTGCCAAAAAAAAGTGCTGTGTAATTCGTCGTTCGTCGGAGCACCCAGTCTAAAGGCTGCATCAGTCGGGCGATCGTCAAAAACATGGTTGTGATGAAACAAGAGCATAGAACTCCGTACATCATCTCATGCAGACTCGTCGAGATGGTAAGTACCGTGCAACAAATACAGTAACTTTATTTTCCAGAATATTTATTTTTCCCTATTGGTATATTTTTATTTATGCCAATTTCTTATAGTAAACACATTTAAAACACAAAAAATGTATACACAACACCTAATACATACTGTTTAGAAGTAAGCGCAAAATAAACTATTTAAAATAATAATTTAATGATTATCCGATTTAAAAAAAAATACGGCACCCCTTCCCCACTAAAGCTGCCGGATAATTATTGATGATCTACCGTATTGTCCATTTTTGTCGTCACTGATTTAAAGTATCGTTGACGCGTGATGGGTTTGCACAATTTTTACCCGTTAACTAAGACATTGTTGCTCTATGCTTTTGTGCTTCCAGATATATAAGATCGAACTCCGGAGCTTGAATGAACCGCGGGTGATGTGGATGGGAAACGAGTCCAAGTGTGACGCGTCCATCTCCATAAGGGACATCCAGAACGACGACTCTGGTCCCTACCGCTGTGAGGTGACGCTTCTCTCCTATTTCAAACAAGGCAACAAGACTCTACAGCTGAGAGTACAAGTAGCAGCACCGGGTCTGTATCGCATCCGCCAAGAGTATTATTTGAACGTATTTGTAGTTACACCGTTAGTGTGCAGTATATATGAAAAAATAAAGCGAAGTAATTTTTTATTGTCCCTCTATTCACAATCACAGTCAGTAAATCTTTAATCGAAATCAGTTTCTCGTGATTTTGAAGCGGTCAAAGGATGAGTGTTTATGAGCGGGCTGAACACAAAGATTCTTCACAGTCTGATGCCGTATAGCAGCAACCCAGCATGATGACTATTGGCCGGCTCCATGTTCCAAAGGCAGATTTCTACTCGTGCCCGAGACTTGGTCGGATGGTTCTTTGATTCAACGGGACCTAATTCAATGGTCAATATTGATCTTTTTTAGCAAGTATCAGTAGTCTTGGTTCTTTTGGTAAAGTCACGTAGAAGGGAAATAATAAACTAATAAAAACATAAAACAATAAAATATTATTTTATTAAAAATATAAAACAATAAAAAGATGTTTTTATAGTTTTATATTTGTATTATTTTATTATTTCCCTTCTACGTGACTTTACCGAAAGAACCAAGAATATGAATCCCTGCAGTCACGGAAGCTTTAAATCAAAGTATCAGTAGACTGAATAAACCTTCGGATCTTGTCAAACATTGTGACAGGGTAAATAAAAGATTGAGAAAGAGATTTGGTTGTTAAAATGTATATTTTAGACTGTTTATGAGGACCAGTGTATTATCATCTCCCAGTGGTAACATGGATTTTTCTCTGGGTCCTCCGGTTTTCACCTCCACATTTAGAAACGTCACAACGTGTTCAGAGTATTTGGCTGCAATACATTGCGACGTAATGATAAGCAACTTTGTTGAGCTATCATTTGTGATGGCCAGATCGCTTCTGAATAAGAGTTATGTAGGTCTATGGGGCTTCACTGGTAAAAAAGATAGTTTTTATATTTTAGTTTAAAGTCTCCCTTACCAATTCAAGACAATTGCATTGTCATTTCTGTTCCAATCTTAACTCGGGGCATCCCAGAATGCTCTGAAATACATTCTAAAGTAAGCCATGCATTGTCTTCGAAGCTGCTTGGCCTACACCAGAGACAGCCTTCCTCATGGCATTGTCTCATCAGTGTCAGACTAAAAAACGGCACGAGATAGGGGCGCCAAGGGGGCTAGGAGATGTTAAATACCTCACCTGGTATACAGGAGGTCGTGGGTTCGATCCCGATCATGAAGCCTGCTATAAATTTGGAGTTTATGTATCTCTCTTTCCCCGTGGTTGCGTGGATTTTCTCTGGGTTCTCCAGTTTTCCCCTCCATATTTAGAATCAAAACGAGTTTCAAGAATTTGTCTGTTATAAATGTCCACATTATAACCGACTTCGTTGAGCTTTCATTTGTGGCCAGGTTGCTTCCGAAAAAGAGCTAAATGGCTCAGTGAGCCTTAACTGGTAAAATTAAAAGAAAAAAAGTCCACAGTTGATTTTTTTTTTAGGACGCTTCACTTGAAACTGCCCAAATCATCTTCAGGTCAAAAATCAGGAAGCAATTTTTTTCAACAGCAATCAACACGCTAAATGCTGTGTAATAAAGGACTCTTTCACTGTGTCTGTCTCCATTGTCCTTTATTTGGGTTCTTACAACTTGTCCCACACGGCCCCGCTCAGAGCCTTCCCGCTTGGCAGCTTGATGCAGCTCCGCTGCAGGCTTCCCTCTCAGTCTCTCCGCCCGTGTGCAGTCCTTCAGCTGCTCTCGCTGCAGCTCCACCCATGCCCGGACACCGCTGGCCGACGGTGCCGAGTCTCACCGCGTGGCGATCTCGCCACTCTCCACCCTCTGCCCTGCGTGGCCTCCTCCTGTCTCTATTCCCACACTCTCCTCCCGTCTCTTCCGGTTACCGCCCTTAAGAGCTTACCCTCTCCCCACGTGACCTAACCCTCCCCCGTGACGTCATATCCGCGAGGCCGTTTACGCCCGCATTACACTAGTCTGTATATTTAAATTTTATGTATTTGTCAATAGCAGGCGGCAAAGGTCTGACAACACAAATACACACAAATTTGTTGTTACATTTCAATTTACAGATTTGTTTGCGTATGTCTGTATGTATTTTGAACTTAAATTTCACCGTACGGAGCCAACCATGCTAATCAGATGTGCGGGGGAAGGACAATAAACTAAACACAACAACGAGCAGTTTTGGCAGCATTCATGATGTGGCTTGAAATACCAAAACCAGGGCAGGGAGCACGAGAGCAAAACTACCAAGAGGTCAGCAACTACGGAATTCAATTTGCGACTCTCAGCAACAAGGCGTCCCAGTTATTGTGAATATTACGGCCCAAACCATAAGTGGTAAGCAGAAATGTGAAATTAATCTTGAATTTAACAGGGAGCTGATGCAGTGGTTTACGAAATGGAGTGAGTGACGCACACGTGCATGTGTGTGTGAGAGTGTCTGAGCACTCTGGCTGCCCAAAAAATGTAACCAGTTAGAGTCAACGTTGCTTGGAATCAGAAAATCCCAGTTTTTGTGATAGGAATCTAACCGAGAGATCAGAAGTACGAAACATCTGAGCATTTTTGTTAAGCAGAATGTATCACAGTTTGGTGATGTCCCTCACCTTCTCAAATGAGGTCTTTATATTATAACTAATATGGGAATCTAAAAACCGTTCGGGTCTCATATTCATAGGAGTTGTGATATGGGTTGGGTTAGTGAAAGGGATTGGGGTAGTAATGTACAGTATGTATTATGTTGAACTTCTTTCGCACCATACATAACCAACCATGCTAATCGAAGGTGGGGGAAGACACCAAACTAAACACAAAAAGCAGTTCTAAAGAAATTAGTTTTCAAATAAGATTTAAAAGTGCATAGCTTCAATGGCTTCCTTATATCGGAATGAAGAACATTCTAGAAACGCATCTGAAAACGCTTGATGCGGTAACCGTCTTTGTTTGATGGTTATCCAACAGCCGCTGCGAGTATGACCAGAGTTAGCGTGATGGATTTGATTATCATTGACAAGATCAGCAAGTGATAGGGGTAGGGTAGTGATAGGGGTAGGTATAGTGATAGGGTAGTGATAGGTGTTCTAGTAGTGGTATGGGTAGTGAAAGGGTTGGGATAGTAATAGGGATAGTGATGGGTTGGGATAGTAACAGGGGTAGCCATAGGGGTAGTGGTAGTGGTGTGGGTCGTGATCGGGCTTGGGATAGTGGTAGAGGTAGTGATAGGAGTTGGGGTAGTGATGGGGTCGTGATAGGGTAGTGATAGGGGTTGGGGTAGTGATAGGGGTTGGGGAGTGATTGGGTATGATGGGGGTTGGGTAGTGATATGATTTGGGGTAGTGATAGGGGTAGTGATAGTGGTAGGGGTAGTGGTAGGGGTAGTGATAGAGGTTTTTGTAGTGGTAGTGATAGGGTTTGGCGTAGTGATAGCGATAGGGTTGGGATAGTAATAGGGTAAAGGTAGCGATAGGAGTTCTGGTCGTAGTATGGGTTCCAGTATTGGTATGGGTAGTGGTAGGGATAGTTATAGGGGTTTGCATAGTGGTAGGGTAGAGATACGGGTTAGGGTAGTGCTAGTGGTTTGGGTAGACATAGGGGTTGCAGTACGCCTGGTCGTAGCTGGAGGCATTGCCAGGGAGTAGCAGTGGCAGCAGGATGGGCTTGTGGAGACGAGATGGGGGTTGTTCCAAGGAACGGAAGTTGCAGGTTGTGGTTGTTAGAGTGATGAAGATGTTTGCTCTGTGCGCTGCAGTGGAGGAGTCGGTTCCAGCAGTGGAGGGGGAGTGAGAGGGGAGCAGGGATGAGGGAGCGAGGAGGCTGGACGCAGCGAGGAACAGTAGAGACTGGGAACATAGAGGACGGGAATGGGTGTGGTTAGAGTAGTGAGAGATGAGAGAAGCAGAATGAGGTGTGGATCAAGACCATAGAGGGGTTGATAGATTGCGTCACTAGAGCCTTCTCTGAACATCATCCCGGCCATGCTGAGGGTTTCCATTTGCTGAGCTTCAACCACGTGTCTATTTGGAACCACTATCACTGATTGCTTGTGTTGCAGTCGAAACGTCGTGAGAATTGTTATTGTTTTATATTTGTATTATTTTATTATTTCCCTTCTACTTGACTTTACCGAAAAAACCAAGAATATGTTTAACTTTTTCGCACCATATGCAGCCACGCTGCCTTTTGTATTTAGTTATTGTCCTTCTCCCACTCCTCAAATTAGCACGGTGTGAAAGAAGTTCAACATGCATCATTATTATTCTTTAAATCCTAAGGCCTTTTTATTCATCCAGGTATACGCTGATAAATATAACGGCACATTTTTGGGCATTTGACCGATTGGTCTAAATGAGTCGTAACCTTGTGACACTCAAACGAGATTCGAAGCTTTCGTGACTGGAGAATAACTCGTTGGTTCTTTGGTAAAGTCACGTAGAAAATAAAATTAAATAATAATAGAATACGACGTTTCGATTGCAACACGAGCAACCGTCATCAGATAATAATGAATTAGAAAACCAAACATAGTAAACTTATAAATATATTGGAATACAACACAGTCGGCTAACACAACAATCAACAATCCACCTGGTTGATTACGTTCTTTCAAAGATTGCTAAATCTGAGAGAGAGGCAAAACACAGACACGGAGACGCATAGACAGACACACATGCAGAGAGAGACACAGACATACAGAGAGAGACACATACCTCCTGTGAAGGTGTCCTGGCTTAGTTGAGAAGTTACGATTTAAAAACAAACTATTTGTAATTTACCAGGTAAGGCCCACTGAGCCTTGTAGTTCTTTTTTCAGAAGCAACCATGGCTATCACAAATGATGGCTCAACGAAAGTGGCTTATCACGTGGAAATTTATAGCAGCCAAAAACTTAAAATGTTAACTACCTCGCCTGGTATACAGGAGGTCGTGGGTTCGATCCCGACCCCTTATGCCTGCTGTATATTTGGAGTTTGTGTGTCTCCTTCCCGTGGCCATGAGGAGTTTTCTTCTGGTCGTCCGGTTTTTTCCCTGATTTAACATTCCACGATAAGCCCCTTCATTTTTGTGGCCAGGTCCGTTCTGAAAAAGAGCTATATAGCTCAGTTGGCCCTACTTGGTAAAAAAAAAGTTTAGTTTTACGAAATAGAGATGCAAATTGGCATGAATGAAACTACATTAAAGGTATTTATTATTATATGTCACTTGCCACGTATGTTAGCCATGGAAGGTAATTGAACTCACGGCAACACAAAGGTATGAACCACTGTGCCACTGCCTGTATAAACGTTTATGTGCGTGTACATATTGCGAATACGGGAGTGTGTGTGTGGTGTCTTCTGTTTGTGAATTCAAATTCAGAGGAGGGAGTTGCTCAGCGTTCGCGCTACGCTGAGCTCCAGAGCCGTTGGCTCGAGTTCAATTCCCACTACCGGCC
Source organism: Lethenteron camtschaticum (assembly GCA_018977245.1). Classification (NCBI taxonomy): domain Eukaryota; kingdom Metazoa; phylum Chordata; class Hyperoartia; order Petromyzontiformes; family Petromyzontidae; genus Lethenteron; species Lethenteron camtschaticum. The sequence goes on from WFAB01001676.1 coordinate 32,034, forward strand.
AACACCAGTGACGATTATTTAAACCGGTCCTGGGCCTCCCCTAGGTCGACACAGCCTCAAATGAGTATCTACACCTCGCCACTGGAGAGACAAAGGTGGCTAGGCGTGGTTCTGGCCATTACGGCCTTCATAGGTGCTGCACTTGCACCGAACAGTCTGTTAAAGCTATACAGGGGATCTTTGATATTTTATCTCTGTTATGTTGTTCATGCATGTGGATGCGTGCCCATTAGATCCATTTACTTCAAAAACCACAACTCCGACCACAACTCCGACCACAACACCAACACCTGGAGGGCTGACTGCTGGAGGCATTGCTCTGGTCAGCATTGCTGCTGTGGTTGTAGTTGCTGCTGCAATTGGTGTTTACTTCTGCTGGAAGTCAAGAGGTGACAGACCACCAGAAGAAGACGTCCAGTGAGTGAAATGGCGTTAACTCGTTTTAATTAACGTTCTTTTCATGAGGATTAGCGATAACGGACAATTTTTGTTTTTAAACATTTTGTTGCGCCCCACAAAACGAGCAAACATTTTTGCATGGCGGGACCGATTGATTTATCGACGTGTGTCCTGTGGCGGTAAGGTGTAGTGCTAAAACTTACATCTCAGATCTTAACACGGGCGGGCGGAGGGGGGAGTCGATGGGAAAACAATGATCACTTAACGAGTTTTTTGCCTACCTAGCAGTTTTTTCACTCGTTACGCCCCGTACTGACTGCCACCTGCACTGTGATGGGCACGGTGAGTAGTGGCTCATAGTGGCCGTGACGGAGACCCCCGAGTCGGCACCAATGAGAGCCCAAGTCTTTCGTGTCTTCATCTTTCGATCTCAACCCTGACGCCTGTTATATATTTTGAATTTGCGTCTCTCTCATCATGACGGTGGCCAGGATATGTTATTTCCCTCGCCTGCTATACAGGAGGTTGTGAGTTTGATCCCAACACTGACGATGCCTGGTGCTGTATATTTGGAGTCTGCATGTCTTTCTCTTTCTCTGACTCTTCCCGTGGTCAAGTTGATTTTTCTCCGGGCCTCCAGTTTCCCCCACATTTATAATCAACGTGGTTTAGAGTATTTGGCAGCTCTACATTTCCATGTAATGATAAGCCACTTCGTGGAGCTATCATTTGTGATGGCCAGGTTACGTCTCAAAAAGAGTTATATAGCTCAGTAGACCTTACCCGGTACAATACAAAATAATGTAGTTTTAACATCTATGTAAGCGGGTAGCACCATGGCCACCTTTTTCAGATCCATTAAGCGACCTTAGGCCTACACAGCAGAGATCGTTACTTGAGATTAAATAAAAAAAATTCTAACGGAATTTTATTTTGCCAAATTAAGTGGAGAACCAAATTCAATAACCGTGGTTTCTTGTGCAATCATTTGGTGGCCGGGCTGAGACCATCAACTCGTGGCCGCTTTTGGCTGCCATTGAACAAAGTTCACTTCATTGTGCGCTTTTGAATGATTTATACACTACACTACGATATAGGACACCACTATACACTACACTACTATACACTGCACTACACTATACACTTCACTACTATACACTTCACTCCTTTAGAGTACACTACTATACACTACACTATACACTACACTATACACTACAATACACTACACTATGCACTTTTTCTGGGATCCCTCCTAGTCGAGTATGATTTCCCTCCAGGTGTTACTTGTCTGTGTTGTGAGGTGGACCTGGCTGGCCATGGGACCGGAGATGGCTGAATAGGTCAATCCGTGACCTGCAGATCTTGGCACAGTGGGGCACGGATGGTCCATCCTGGAGTTCCCACTTGTTGTCTCTGGTGTGTGTGTGCTTTGTGACGTGCTCTTTGCTGGCTATCAACTCTCTTCGCTCAGCCTCAAAATGCTGAGTTCCATTGTTTATTTTGGCCCACCATGATGGTGTGTCAAGAGCATAGATTTCCGAGTTGTTTGGATCTATGTGGCATCGCTTGAGGTGCATTTAAGTTGTCACGTAAACACGTCCTTTGACCTCCACGGACACGTGATCCATCGCTGAGCTGGGAATAGAAGATTTGCTTAGGAAGCCTCGAGTCATTCATCCTCACAAGGTGACCTGCCCATCTGAGTTGATACTTCATCATGATGGGCTCTATGCTGGATGAGTTGGATCGCTCCAGGCCACTGATATTAGTTTGTCTTTCTTCAGGTGATGTTATTATTTTCCTGAGACAGCGTTGATTAGACATTTCGAGAAATTTATGTGTTTACAATCGGTGGTCCAGGTTTCTGCACCATTTAAGAGGTTTGGAATGATCACAGCATTATACACAGCCACTTTGGTCTTGGTGATAATGTGGTGGTCTTCAAAGACCTGTTCTTATGTTTGTCAAAGGCAATCAGATGTTGGATTTATAATTAAGTAAGACATTGCTAGAGAGATGGCTGCCTAAGTATGGGAAACTGGAAACGTTCTCTAGTATTGCATTGTTGATAATGATTGTAGGGGTGGTAGTGTCTTCCCGGAGCTTGTTGAAAAAGGATATTTGTTTTCTGGTGTTCAATGTTAGGCCCAACTGCTGTAAGCATCTGTAAATATGTTGACGATAACCTGAAATTCAGCTTCTGAGCATTCGCTGACTTGGGCATCATCAGCATATTGAAATTAATAACGAATGTGAGTTTTCGACTTGGCTCTGAAACGGTTGATCTTGAATATGTTCCTGTCTGTCTTATGTGATATTTACGCCTCTGGGAAGTCTGTTCTCTGTCAGATGAAGCATTCCCGCCAGATGGAGAAAATAGTTGGTACAATAATGCAGCCTTGCTTCACACCGGTCCTTACTTCGATTGGCTCTGAGGTTTCACCATCAGAGAGGATGACAGCCTTCATACCGCATGCAACAGATGGAGGACGTTAACAATGTTGTTTGGTAGCCATATCTCAGAAGGATTCTCCATAGTGCTTCACAATTAACAGAATTGAAAGCTTTAGTTAAATCAAAGAAGGCCATGTACAATGGTAGTCTCTGCTCCTGGCACTTCTCTTGGAGTTGACGGGCTGAGAAGATCGTGTCCGAGGTTCCCTGCCAGGTCGAAAGCTACTTGCGATTCAGGAAGGAGTTTGCAGCAAGTGGTAGAAGTCTGTTTAGTAGGATTCATGCCAGTATTTTTCCAGCGGTGGCAAGAAGAGAGATTCCTCTGTAGTTGTCACAGTCTGACTTGTCACCTTTTTTGAAGACGTGACAATGATGGCATCTTTCAGTTCGTTGGGAAGATCTTTATCATTCCAGATCCTGGCCATGAGGGAGTGCAGGTGTTCTAGTAGGCGTTGTCCTCCATGTTTGTAACTATGCACTATACTATACACACACTACTATGAACTCCTTTAGAGTACACAACTATACAATACACTACGATATAGTACACTACTATGAAGTACATTACTGTACAGTACTATACACTACACATATACAGTACACTACCATACACTACACCATGCCCTACAATTTTGACTAGCTATTGCACAAAGAAGGTTAATGCATCGCACGCTTTTAGATGAGCTTCTGCGTCTGTCTGGAATGCTCTTCCTTCCGATATTAGTAAGCTACTGAGCTTTGCACTTTAAAATCATCTAGATTGAAAACGAATTTCTTTAGAAATGCTTTTTGTGTTTGTTTGTTGTCCTTCCCCCGTACACTTCTCATTAGCACGCATGGTTGTCTATACACGGTGCAAAATAACTTCAATACATACGGTGACACAGGCTACATGTTGGTGAGGGTGAGGATGTGTGATGGACGCGCGTCCAATGCTTTCTCAACAGGGATCACGAACTGCAGCCAATGGCACCAGCTGGAGGAGGCGGCGCAGCTGAGAGAGAGGAAGAGAGAGGTACGAAGCAGGAGCCACACTCAGACTCACTCATTCACCTACACGGAGCAGTGCGCGGCTTCCTTGTGTGTCTGGGGTGTGTTTGTGCGGTGTGTCATAAACATCACCACTGGGGATTCCAAGGCGGCTGGGCGTGGTGATGGCCACCTACCACTGAGATCCTAGGTTCTCATCCACGCCTCCTCTGCCTGTGATGTATACCAAGTTCTCAAATATGGTTTCTGCGGTGTGTTGAACCTCTTTCGCACCGTACTTAGCCAATTGCGCTAATCGGAGGTGCGAGGAAGGACAAGAAACTAAACACAATACACAACTCCATTATATATACTACAGTACTATACACTACACTATACATCACTATACACTACACTACGATACACTACACACTATGTACATATGTATATTGAACTTCTTTCACAGCGTACTTAACTTTGCAATTGTGTATGCCGTGCAGGATCCTTACATCCCAACGTTGTTTCTCTGTGTGAAGCAGATCGAGTCCCAGGACAAAGAGAAAATGCACAATTGGCAGTGGGTGACATCGTTTTGAACGATGACGTTTCAGAAGCCTGAGCAGGCAGGCCTCAGGAGCTCATGATGAGAAAGCGGATTGAACAACGGCACTTATATAACTCACACGTCACTCCAAATATAAATAGTAACATGATAGTAACCATGATTTAAAATAGCTTATTTTTGCCCCTTCTTATTAGACATGTTTTTAGATGTTGTGTATGTTTTTTGTTACAAATTGTATATAAACTAATGAAAAACAAAATAAATATCCTTTTGTAATAAGTTACCGTATGTTTTGTACCGAAGTTCCCACTACAATCCCAAGGGCTCTGCATGGAGTGATGTTCTAAGGGGCCGTCCATAAATGACGTCACACACCTGGGGGGGGGCAGACATTTGTGACGATGTGTGACGAGAGGAGGGGGGGTTGAGAAATGTGACGCACTACAATGACAATAGTTTTAAGCGATTTGAGACATGTTTTATTTTCAAAATGGAAATATGGTTTGGGGGGGGGGGCAGAGCTTTGTGACGTCATATTTGAGGGGGGGGGTCTGACTTTTTGTGACGCCTTGTGACCAGGGGGGGGGGGGGTAAAAAATCGTCCAAAATCGCGTGACGTCATTTATGGACGCCCCCTAAGCTCTTGTTTCAACAACTTGTGTTTGATGATCGCCGAACTGATGGAGCCTTGAGACTGGGTCCTCGGCGAACTCCGAATTAGACAGCGCACGTTTCGCCGGATTGCACTGTGTAAATGATTCGTTTTGTGTTCCTGTAGTTATAAGTCATGAACAATGTATATACGTGCGGTATTTCCATCGTTCAAGTTGTATGCAGTGTATCATATTTATATTTGGCACTAAGCGTAGCAACATTTTGTTTTGTCACGCACGTGGTGCCGATCGCCGGAGCTGGGTACAGCCTTTGGAGCGGTTTTGCCCGAGACCGCCGGATCACGTTGGAAGCCGGATAATGTTGGAAGCCGGATAATCGCGCAGTGCCAGATAATTACAATCGATCAACCGCATGAATGTGGAACTTCTTTCGCAACCTTGCTGTCCACCACCTTCTGGTGATCCAGGATTCGCCTTCCCCTCGTGTGGCCACTCACGGGAAGGAGTTGAAACGGAGTGGAAGATTGATCCACACGTTGCTGCCACCGCCTTCACCCTCAGCGTCCAGAGTGGTTTCACATTTGTGATCCTCCACAGCCCCGCCCCCACAGCCCCTCCCCCACCCCGCCCCACAGCCCCTCCCCCACCTCATCCCTCTCCCCCACCCTCTGAGCGCGTCTCGCGCTCGATGACGTCACGAGACGACCCCTGAACCAGGAAGTGGAGTCGGGGAGTCGACTCCCGTGGGTCTCTGAGCGGAGGTGCTGACATCGTAGTTGTGGTGGTGGTTGTAGTTGTGGTTGTAGTTGTGGTAGTTGTGTTGTGTGGTGGTTGTAGTTGTGGTTGTAGTTGTGGTAGTTGTGTTGTGGTGGTAGTTGTAGTTGTGGTGGTGGTAGTTGTGTTATTTTGTGGTGGTAGTTGTGGTGGTAGTTGTAGTTGTGGTGGTTGTAGTTGTGGTGGTCGTAGTTGTGGTGGTCGTGGTTGTGTCGTGGTTGTTATGGTGGTTGCGTTGTGGTAGTGGTGGTTGTAGTTTTTGTGGCTGTTGTAGTGGTTGTTGTAGTGGTTATTGTGGCTGTTGTAGTGGTTGTTGTGGTTGTTGTAGTGGTTGTTGTGGCTGTTTTAGTGGTTGTTGTGGCTATTGTAGTGGTTGTTATAGTGGTTGTTATAGTGGTTGTTGTAGTGGTTGATGTGGTTGTTGTAGTGGTTGTTGTGGTTGTTGTTGTAGTGGTTGTAGTGGTTGTTGTGGTTGTAGTGGTTGTTGTAGTGGTTGTTGTTGTGGCTGTGAGTGGCTGGCTCAGGTGCATCTGTTGAGGAAGTACTGAAGGCGATCCAGAGTCTGAGACCAGGAAAGGCACCGGCAGAGATGATCTCCCAAGCGAAATGCTGAGGAGGGTGGCGTTTGTGCACAGACTGCCCTACATGACATCATAACAATAGTCTGGGCCACTGGAAGGGTTCAGCAGGATTGGAAGGATGCCTTGTGGTCCCCTCTTTAAGAAGGGACCACACAGACTGTAACAACTACAGGGGCATCTCACTCCTCAGTGTGCCGGGAAAGGTCCTGGCAATGATTATTCAACATCGCACGCTGAGGAGAGCCTTGCGGAGACCCAATGCGGTTTCAGGAAAGGGCGGCCCTGCACAGATGCCATATTTTCTGTCCGTTTGCTACAGCAGAGGTGTAGGGAATTCCAACAAGACCTACATCTCTGCTTCATTGACCTGGTCAAGGCCTATGATACCATCAGTCGGCCTGGGCTCTGGGTTGTTCTTCGTGCTTTGGAGTCCCTGACTCTGCTCATGATCATTAAGGACTTCATGATGGTGAGCGGGCCCGGGTAAAACTACTGGCTGGGTCATGTAGCCCGCATGTCAGTGACCGCATGCCTAAACAGCTTTTGTTTGGCCGGATAGAGGGGGCTAAACGGCGCTGCACGGGCTAGAGAAGAGATGGAATGATGTGGTACAGGAGGACGTGGAGCTGAGTGGACTTGCCATGACAGGTACCAGCGGTGTCAAGATCGGCCTCTGTGGAGGACGCTGCTGCTACTGGGCAGTTGGAGGCAGTCGCCCTCCAACAACAACGGAGGGCGGAGGAGCGACGCTCACAACGAGTGGAGCGCCGGGTGGCTAAAGCACAGCAAGTTGGCACAGTAGGGGGCACAGGTGGTGCATCAGCCAGTCATCTCAGTCATCTCAGTCGACTCGTGGCACCTGGGTCTGCCCCGCGACCTGCCAGCGGGCGTTGACACTTCACGTGGCCTCAATGTGCACATAGCCTGGCACAAACGTCGTGGTGACATCACCACCACTTAGTGGCGAATGGCGATTGTTGTTGTGGCTGTTGTAGTGGTTGTAGTGGTTGTTGTGGTTGTGGTGTTGTAATGGTTGTTGTAGTGGTTGTTGTGGCTGTTGTAGTGGTTGTTGTGGTGGTTGTAGTAGTGGGTGTGGTGGCTGTTGTCGTGGTTGTTGTTGTAGTGGGTGTGGTGGTGTCTGTTGTAGTGCGTGTGATGGTTGTTGTTGTAGTGGGTGTTGTGGTTGTTGTCGTGGGTGTGGTGGTGGTTGTTTACCCAGCTGAAGCCTCGCTTTGTCTTCCTGTTCTAGGAATATCGATTTAGTGGCATCAACTGGGGATTTCCGTTCAGGCTGTAACAGCGACGCGTTAGGGGCCATCCATTTAGTACGCACGCAAAAAAATCTGTCAAAACTTGACCCCTTCCCCCCTTCCTGTACGCATGTGTACTTTTACACCCCCCCCCACCTGCGCACCCTGTCCCCCGTCCCTCGTATTTAATCCATGCAGAAACGAACAAGGATGAATAATATTGACGTATTTAAGCAAACAGATAGTCCACCGCCGGCTGCATTATTATCGAGGCTTCACCCCCCCGTTTCCTATGCGTACATTGTCAGTAGACCCCCCATATGCAAGCATATGGAATTGGGTTAACCCCCTCCCCCTCCATGCGTACGTACTAAATGGATGGCCCCCTACAGCGTGGGGCCGTGCAGGGCTGCTCCACCGCTCTTCACTGATCGCGATTCTCTCTCTCGCTCTGTGTTGTTTGTCCTCAGCCTGGCTCATTGCTTCACCTCACTGAGGAGACGACACTCGGCCGAGTCCTTTGCTCCGTTCCTGTCCCTTCGCTGTCGTCATTCTACTCTGGTGCATCTCTACATCATCTCTCCTGGCTGCTTCGCAATGTTGTGGCGAGTCTTCAATATGTAACTTAGATTTACGTGATACAGCTGCTTTTGCCTTGATTACTTTTTTTTCGCTTCATTATTTCTCTCCCTTTGTAACGATATCGATTGAGGGGCGCACAGCTATGGATCGGTGTCTTAAGTGTATTGTACGTCGGTGTTTGATGTCTGCCCTGCTGCTCCATTTACTTTTGCTAAATGCTCCTCGTTCACTTTGAGGCCTGCTGCCTGCCCTCGTTGCTGGACCTCATCGGTGAGATCCTCACTTTCAGGAATCCTTGCCCAATCTGCGAATATTTTACAAGGAGTCCTGCAACTTGAGTCATTTGCAGGCAGCTGCATTTTCAGCACTGCTATGTTAGTTCAATTACTTGGATGTGGGGGGTTGCATATTTTTTATTGGAGGAAACCTTGGAAAACAGGTGCAGAATATGCAAACTCCACGCAGAAAGTTTCAGTCAGAAGAATAATTTTCCAGTAAAGCCCACAGAGCTAAGAAGTATTTGTCAAGGGCCACTCGGCCGACAGACAACATGAAAGCATTCCACAATTCCAGCCACTCACCTACTCAACCACTCACCCATTCACTTACCCAGCTACTCACCCAACTACCCACACCCACTCACCCATTCATCCATCCACCCACTCACGGACTCGTCCACCACTCACCCACTCACCCATCGAACTACCCACTCACCCACCCACACTCACTCACTGGCATATTCACTCTCACCCACTCACAACAAAGACAAATATCAAAGATTCCCCGTATAGCTTAAATAAACTGTCGGGGCAGGTGCTGTAAGCGCGCACCTATGAAGGCCGTCACGGTACACGAGGGGGTTAGTGGCAGCACCACGCCTGACCACCTTTGTATCCCCAGTGGCGATGTTTGCACACCACACAGGTAGTCATTTGAGGCCGATTCCCTCTCGGGGAGGCCCATTCAGATAATCGTCACTGGTGTTGTCATAAGCGGGAATCGAACTCTGGACGCTGGGTTCGTAGCGTAGCATGCTAACTGCTGCACTACTTTTACACACGCAATTACGTGCTGAACAAATAGTTCCACGGTTCAAATTGCAAGTTCGCGTTTTAAATCTATATAAAATAAACATCCATAAAGCTTTTTTTGGGTTTGATCGGTGAATATAAATGTGCCGTGAAACCTGTCACCACCGCTTGACAAAGCCAGTTACCAAGGTTTGTCACATAAACATAACATGCCAATGAGTTACTAGTTCAGCACGCCAGTTGTGTGTTGGAGAGTGAACGCATTACAACATTTACAAATCGAGTGCTGTGACGTTTTAGTGTTGATTACAACAGCAACAAGCTCCATTGGTCGATAGCCAGAATTGCGAAGAATTCCTTCTGTTTCCGGTCTGAAATAGAGGGGAGTAAAGGTGATGTCATCACTGTGATGCCTATCGGTGCAAAAGCCAGAGAGGGGTTAATGTAGTCGTGTAAGTTATAATGGAACATATTAATCTAAGCATATGCCCGTGCCTATTGTTTGGGTTAATCACAGTTAAACATTATGTTAATCTAAGAGTATGCAGAGAATGTGGAGTACATATTAGTGGCTGCTAACAGTTAATGTACTGTGTGTAAGCATATAATATCTGTGTATATTGTGTGTAATGTGCATGTATATCTGCTGGGTGTACTGCACGTGAGTGTGCAATGCTTATGTATATGATGTATATTGTATGTAGTGTGTAGGTTGTGTGACTAATATTTATTTATCGTGTATATTGTGTGTAATGTTGTATAATGCATATGTATCATGTATATTGCTTGTAGTGTGTAATGTGTAGGTTGAATGACAAGGAGCAGTGACTCAAGACAGCCCGGTGCTAGAAGACACCAATGCGAGCAGTGTCCATACGGCACGGACCACCCTGGACACATGAATCTGCACCAGAAGTCACACATGGCGAAGAAGGAATTCAGGCGGTCATCTCACCTGAATATTCATCAGAGAACACACACAGATGTGAAGCCATTCAAGTGCACTGTATGTGAGAAGGCATTTAGACAGTCATCAGAACTTCAAAGTCATCAGGGAATACACACAGACGAGAAGCCCTTCAAGTGCACTACTTGTGAGAAGGGATTTAAACGGTCATCACAACTTAAAACTCACCAGAGAACACACACAGGCGAGAAGCCTTTCAAGTGCACTGTGTGTGGAAAGGGATTTGCAGATTCAAGAAATGTTTTGCAACATCAGAGAACACACTCGTGCGATAAACCTTTCAAGTGCACTTTGTGTGAGAAGGCATTTAAACGGTCATCACAACTTCAAATTCACCAGAAAACACACACAGGCGAGAAGCCCTTCAAGTGCACTGTGTGTGGTAAAGCGTTTATACGGTCAGGATCTCTTAAACATCACCAGAGAACACACACAGGCGAGAAGCCCTTCAAGTGCACTGTCTGTGGTAAAGCGTTTACACGGTCAGGATCTCTTAACATTCACCAGAGAACACACACAGGTGAGAAGCCCTTCAAGTGCACTGTGTGCGGTAAAGCATTTATACAGTCAGGATGTCTTACCATTCATCAGAGACAACACACAGGCGAGAAGCCCTTCAGTTGCACTGTTTGTGGTAAAGCGTTTACACGGTCAGTATTTCTTAATGTTCACCAGATACAACACACGGGCGAGAACCCTTCAAGTGCCCTATGTGTGGTAAAGCATTTCTACACTCAAGATCTCTTAACATTCACCAGAGAAAACACACAGGCGAGAAGCCCTTCAAGTGCACTGTGTGTGATAAAGCATTTACACAGTCAAGATGTCTTAACATTCACCAGAGACAACACACAGGCGAGAAGCCCTTCAAGTGCAGTGTGTGTGGTAAAGCATTTACACAGTCAGGATCTGTAACGTTCACCAGAAAAAACACACACGGGAGAAGCCCTTCAAGTGGACTGTGTGTGGGAAGGCACATGCAACGTCAGACGACCAAAATAGGCATGAGAAGATCCATGTGGAGACGGAGGTGGAATCGAGAAGTGAAAGTGCTGCATTGAGTGCATCTTGCATGCAACAAGAAGCAGAAGACGACCCCAGTTTAGTAACGTGGCCAGCAGTGACGGTGGAATGTAAAAAAGTGACAGTGGAACGTCAAAGAGTAAAGGTGGAACGTAAAGAAGTGAAGATGGAATGTGAAGAGGTGAAGGTGGACTGTGCGGAGGTGATGGTGGACTGTGAAGAAGTGAAGGTGGAATGTGAAGAAGTGAAGGTGAAAAATGAAGATGACTCGACTCAAGGACCGGACCTCCAGGTGGATGGAGGCAGCGTAAAGCAGGAGGAAAATTCAAACTCTGAGGGACGGCGAGGCGACCCTCAGGAATTTGTGAATGTGGAGGTGTGGGTGGAGTTTTTGGGGCAGTGATCGTTTAGTGGTCAGCACGCTGCTCTACGAGCCCGGCAACTCGAGTTTGATTCCCGTTCACGGTTTACATCAGTGACAATTATCTGAATCGGTCCTGGGCCTCCCCTAGGTCAACTCAGCCTCAAATGAGTACCTGGGGTGGTGCCTAAACACCACTGGGTAGATCAAGGCAGTCGAGCGTAGCGCTAGCCACTCACCCCCTTGTGTGCCATCCTCATGATCATGCAGTGCATCCCCAAGGACGATGACCTCTTGCATCGGGAGTCGGTATACTTTAGTCATTTTACGTGGTTGTACTGTTTGATTCCTGTGAGTTTGCTTTTGACTAGCAAGACCTGTGATTGAACGAAACACCTTTCCACATGCTCACATGCACAGTGGACTGAGGGTAACTCCTGATATTCAGATGCACTGGTCGATACTGTAACCACTTCTAACCCGCGTCTCCTGGCTTAGTGTTTCTCCGTGTCATTAACATGTCTCTCAAGCAGTTGAGTAGCTGTGCGCCATTGCTGTCTGTTTTTGGCGAGATTTTCCCATGAATCTACCGATATTCTTCATCTCAAATTTTAGTGAAATACATCCTTAAAGCGCAGGCACTGACCTCCTCTACTTCGGGAGTCCTTTTGCAATTTAGTGTAGAGCTATTGTTTCGGGAGTGTTTTTTCCTCCCATTCCGAGTGTGTCCAGCCCAGCGAAGTTGGGAAGCGGTGACCATAGATGACACAGCAGCCATTCCAGTTCTAGCAAGGTCTGCTGGATGTTGTTGAGTTGTAAATGGCGACGGTAAGGAGTCACATTTTCAGAACTATGAAGGAGAGCTACTCCTGTAAACACTGCACTTTGTCCTTATGGTGATGCCTGGCTTGTCCCATATATGCTCTCTAAGGCGACCGAAAGTGGACGAGGCTCAGCTTATTCTAATTTTAATCTCTTGGTCCAGATTACCATTTCTTATCACTGTACTTTCCAGATATGTGAACTTGGTGATTGAGTTAAGTTGGTGTTGGACAATGTGGATCCTTGCTCCAGCTTCAGAGATCCCAGGAGCCGGTTGATGCATTACCTCAGTTGTCTTGAGGCTCACAGCGAGACCACATTCTCTGGCTGAATTGGAAATGTAGCTGACTAGCAGTTGTTGGCCCACTTCAGTGTGGTCAACCAAGGCACAGTCATCTGCATACTAAAGTTCACTACTATGATCTCCCTGATGGGAAATTGTCGTGCGTAACCATGACAAGTTATGAAGCCCAGAAACTGTGCGGGACTGGATAGCTACTACTGCTTTCAGATCCTTCATAGCCTCATCGACCATAGTGGCAAAGAACAGGCTGAATAAGTTGGAGCTGGAGCACAGCCTTGTTTCCCTCCATTTGAAATAAATGCATCTGATATGTCTGAGGGAGTGCAGACCCTGCATACCATCATGGGACTATCTTGATTATCCAAGGATTCTGGGTGGACACCCAAACTTTAGTCGTAGTTTTCAAAGTCCCTTTCTCCCTACGATGTCAAAGTCGAGATCAACCAAGGTCACGTACAGTGGTTACTAATGTTCAATGCACTTCTCTTGTAGTTGTCTGAGTGTAAAAATCATGTTGGTTGTGTCTAGACCTTCCCTAAAACCACCTTTGCTTTATGGGATAATTTTGTTCGTGATGGCTTTATTGATTATGTTAAGAATCAGCTTGGCTAAACATTTACGTGGAATAGAAAGAAGAGAAATGCCTCTGTAATTGTTACAGTTGGCCCTATTTCCCTTTTTAAAGATGGTACTAAAACTGCATCCTTCAGGTCCTGTCGTAGGACTCCACATTTCCAGAACTCTCTGAATAAGTGCCATAATTCTTCACCGAGAATATCTCCACCAGCTTTAAGTATGTCTGCAGGAATCTCGTCCACTCCCGGGGCTTTACCAGATTTGAGTTGTCGGATTGCTAGTTTGACCTCATCAAGTAGGATTTCTGTATGAGTAACTGGGCCATAGACTTCTCGAAGTGCATGATAAAATTGTTTATACTGCTATGCATCTGTGTAATTTTGTATTTCAGCTGCTTAATCGTGCCACCATTTATTTTCAATTTATATTAGCTTCTTCTGGAGGGTGGACCATATTGTATAATATGCCAGTTTCCTCCTTTGGGATTGAGGGCCTTGAAGTAGGGTGTTAGGAGCTGAAGCTATTGCATATCGAAGCTCCTGGATCTGTGGGTCATTCTCATCAAACTAGTCCTTGTGTCTTAGACTTGAAATTCCAAGGACGTTTGATGAGACGTTATAGACGGTGTCTTTGAAACTAGTCAAACGTAGCGCAATATCTTTGCGTTCGGAGGCAAGGTTTCTCAGAGATTGGCCAAGATTCTGTTGGAAGGAGAGCTGGAACTATTCTGCCTTAAGTTTGATTATGTTGAGTTTATTTGGAAGTGGTGCAGTCTTTACACTTTGGAGTATATATATGAAGGTGTATCTTTGATCTTACAAGACATTGGTCTGTGTCACCAATTGCACCTCTTGTTACTCGTGTGATGTAGATGTCTTTTGAATCACTTTGTCGAGTAGTAATATAATCTATCAAGTCCCAATGTTTTGACCTCAGGTGCATCCAGATTGCTTTGAGATGGTGAGGAAGTAGATATAAATAATTTGATGAGAGGCTATGCATTGAGCACAGTCCCAGGAGACGTTGACCATTGCTATTAAACTTGCCCACACCATGCATTCCAATGAAACCAGGCCAGGTGTCATGGTCGGTCCCTACCCTGGAATTAAGTCGCCTAGCAAGAGGATCTTGTCATTCCTGTGAATGGAGGATAATTCATTATATAACGTTTCCTTTATCGTTTGAGGTTATTTAAGGTTGGAGCATAAGGCGAGACAACTATGATGTGTCTAATGGCCTTAAGAGGGAGGCGAAGTACCATGCGTCTATCTGAATTCCCCTCAGGAAGCGATGGCAACGTTCTGGCAAGGGAATTCTTCATGGCAAAACTGGCCCCTGCAGTACGTTTCTTTCCTTCGGGTCTTCCTGACCAGAAGGTGTATCCTGCGAGGTATTCCGTGATCTGTACTTCCCCAGAATAATGTGTCTTACAGAGAGAGAGCAGCAATGTCTATGCTATAGCGATTGAGCTCCCGTAAGATAAGTGCAGTCTTTCGTTTTGGTCTGGGGCAAACCTCTCGATCAATTAGGGTGCAAACATTCCAAGTTTCAATTACAAATGTATTTCTCTAACTTAATTTGGAGCTTTCGTGACTGCAGGAATTATTCTTTAGTTCTTTCGGTAAAGTCACGTATAAAGATAAAATGAAATAATAAATTAAATTAAGTATACTAGATTTGTGTTTCTATTTACTTTATACCTGATGATGATTGCTTGTGTTGCAATCGAAACGTCGTATGCTAGTATTTAATTTAATTTATTATTTTATCTTTATACGTGACTTTACCGAAAGAACCAAAGAATGTATTTCTCTATTTATACTTTTGCTTTTTATCACTCCATTGGTTACCCACCAGCCACGCCGAGGTGATCAGGTACGATTTGGGGTGAACATTTGTTAAGCTACCTTTTGTAGGTTGCTCTCCGGATCGGGGTGGGCAGTCACTTGGGGTGCTGCCCTGCAGATCAATAACTAATGCAGATACTGCACGACCCATCTTCCCAAACTACCTGTATGTGAATGTTTGTACAGCTTACAACTCGTCAGGCCTGCTGCTTTGCTCCTTATCCCTCGCTCCAGGACTTTAGTTGAAGGATGGTGGAAAGATATTGACACCATATACATTCAAGATATGCACGCGGTGCCACCTTGTCTCCGTCTTGTCTCCAATCTTGCCTCTCCCTTGTCTCTCCGCCTTGTCTCCGCAGCATCCCATCGCGGGTCCCACATCACGTGGTGTTCCCAGCCTCCAGTGTTGCTGCCTGTGAATTTCTTTCCTGTCCATGTGCAGTAGTGTACGCGTCAAGAAAACACGTGTCCGGTATTGTACAGCACTGTACAGTAGTGTACACTGCTTTACTCGAATTCGTGTACAGTATTGTATGCTACATTGATGTGTAAAATTATATAAATGTACTGTTCAAATAACATTTGACACTGTAGAATATATCAAACGTATTTTTCACTCAAGATACTCCCCGTGTAATGTCTGGGTTGGTGTCGGCTGTAGGGTAACCAGTAGTGGGCCATATATTTTACACCGAGGCCTTCAGTGCTATCCTCCCGCAATCAAACCGCCTTCGAAACACGTTCCTTCGGAGTGGGCAGGTAGGAACTTGGTTGGACAGCGCATTCGTGTTGATGTCGGGCACGAGATCCGGATTGAGATGGTACCGGACGTCGTTCACGCGCAGCACGGAGATGAGATGCTCCGGCAGGGTGCACTGCTCGGTGACTTGCTCATTGGTGAGGCGGAACACAATGGGAAGCTGTTCGACGGGGCCGGCGTCGACGATGGTCTTATTGGCCTCAAAGACGCGCACGCCGCGATGCGCCCCGTGCCGGGGTCGCGGGCAGCCGCACTGCGCTGACAGTGCACAGCGTCGTCGTGGCCTTCCGTGCCGCCAATGGCTCGCAGGATCCGCTCGCAGACCGCGGGTCCGTTAGGCCCATGCAGGCTCTCATCATTGAAAACAAAGGCGTCGGGATGGTTTGCGCACAGGTGGAAATACAGCAGCACCAGACGCGGATCCTTCGCGAAATTTTGCGACTTCGCCAGGAACCTGACGGTCTCCTCACTAGGGTCCTGTTCAGCGAGAGCGGTCTCGGCCAGAGACGCGAGCATGGCGTCCTCAGTATCGACGCTGACGTGTCGCTTCTCAGCCATCGAGACGCACGCGCGCTCCAGTCGGGCAGCACGCTCTTCGGGCGTCTCGTCCTTTATTGTGCGCTCGCCGCCGTACTGTGGCCAGACGTCGCCGATGGTTGCGAACATCCCCACTTTCTCCACACCGCCGATGGTTGCACTGAACGTCGGCGATCGCACCAGAAAACTTTTGCAGTCAAGCAAACTGCAATATGCCAGTCACAGTCACTGAACTGCGCAGAGTGCACGACAGAAAATATGCACGACAGACAGCCAAATAATCCTTGGTGGGCAGTGTGGAACCTGTTGTTCCTCCCTGTATAAGATTCAGATACTGTCAATAATAGCTGTATTATAATAAATACTGTCAATTATCCTTTTTCACACTCACGATGTATGTATCATGTCAGAATAATTTATAAATAAGAAATGCCAAACCTATTTTTTTCAAATTAAGAAATGGCAACCTCGTGTCTTACCCACAAATGTAGCAACTACCAAAGCGTTGAGTAGGCACGTAAAATAAATTAATCAACTGAAATTGATTATGCTCCTGACAAATAAACAAGTCACGTGAGATTAGATTATTTACAATGCATGTACATTACATGCCAATGTTCATCATCATCAGCCATGCTCAATCTACTGCTGGGAGAAAAGGTTCCCCAATATTTTCCCCGATATTGTCACCATCCCTCATGATCTTGTGATCCACCCAGCTCATGCGCATGAGATGATCTCATTGCTTCATCTCTGTGGTGGTTATTTTCTCACACGTGTTTTCTCCATCGGTTGACATTCCATCCCAAGTTCTGTCCACTTGCTATTATCCCTTTTAGTCACGACGTGTCTTGGCCAAGCCTAATTAAAACTCTACTTGCATTTTGCAATGTTGCATTGAGGAGAAAGTAAAGTAACCAAAAAATAACTGTATGAATTAAAATAGAGATGGTCAAAATGGGAAAAAATAATGAAATAATGACTGTAAATCTATCACAATTAATTGAAAAACTGGAAAGTGTGCTGGGAGTGGGGGGGGACTCCAGTTGAATCGTAAACATGGCCACAGGCTGCCATTGCCACCATGCACACATGTCCAGTTAGGGATGTTCATTGAATTTTAAGGGTGTTGCGATAATTGCATGCACAAAAGCCTATTAAAAAAAGCATTACCAATCTTCAGCACATCCACAATGACCGGAGTGAAATATGGTCAAAACAAGCTCAATGACTGACATGGCGTGGTTAGGCCTTCATCTAGCAGTGGCTTGACCAAGTGGTGTACGTTTATTATATTGTTTATATTGTATCTATAATGATCAGAACAATGACATTGCAACATGCGTCTGTAAAAATGCGTGCCATGCGCCAAGCAGTTTGATCAAGTACTCGAAAAGTAGAAGATTATAGATTCCATGACTTAGGAATCAATACAATATTCCATAAGCAAACGATACAAATCGATAATAAAAGTGCAGGAGATACAAAACACTGAGTACGCTTCGCCAGTACTCTAACTTACCATACGATATTATATGTGCATAGGCAGCTTATTCTGCGTCAAGAGATACGAGAAAATAGCTTATCAATATACCCGTGGTGTTTTTAGTGATAAAGCAAATATCTGTGGAGTCACGTACCGCCTTGAAGACTCTTAATAGAAGACTCTTAATATTTACGTTGAAGCCTATTCGTTTGAAGCACCATCGGTGGGGAGGGAGAGAGCACAGAGGTGGTGGGGTGGGAAAGGACTGGCACCAAGATGGCTCGAGTGGCATGGGAGAGTTAACGCAGCGAATAAGATGCACGACACAGACAAATAATCCCTGGTGGGCAGTGTGGAACCTGTTGTTCCTACCTGTATGTAGAAAAATAACTTGACTTTAGGTAGCCAGGCAGACAGCCCCCTTAACTATCGCCCCCCCTCCCTTAGGCCCCTCCCTGACCCTCCTCCCTTAGGCCCCTCCCCTGACCCTCCTCCCTTAGGCCCTCCCCTCTCCGTAACCGGAAGTAGGTTTCCACCAATCAAAGAGCTGTTTATGTTATATATTTATTTATGCACGACAAACAGACAGTCAGACACACAGACAGACAATAAATCCCTGGTGGGCAGTGTGGAACATTGTTCCTACCTGTATAACCTCACCATGACACGAGGGCAATAGGCTATTGTCATATTCACAGTGACAGTAACTTCTATCGAGTGGAATCAAGTTATTTAACACGAGGCTCAACACCTGAGAGTTACAATACACTAATTGCAGAGACATGAATACATGGTGACTGAATCCAAGGATATACCACTATTATGCAGTATGACAGGATGCTGCATCACAAATTGATATCGCATAGCCCAAATCAATGTAATGTCCAATAAATCCGCCACCAAATAATTGTCTCCTTCAGCCATTGTGCGTAAAAAAAAACAGGGCTAAGTAAAAATCTAAGCAAAAAATATAATGCATTACATCAAAAAATCTAAACGTCACGAAATAAAGTTTAAATAAATCTAAGATGATGCCACGTTATATGTTTCAGTTAGCTGACCCTCCGATCACGCCACACGAAAAATGTTGACGTCGGCGGCGAGACAAGCAAGAAGGCTCCGGTGTGTGAAAGAACACACCCAACATGGCACTCTAAATTGATTGGTTAAAAATATGACAACAACATCGTCCCCATTTGCTTCAACAGCAGAAGGGATTCACTCAAAATCTGAAGGCCTCGGTAGATGTTTCACCCGGAGACAGCACAGGTGGAAAATCTGATTGGATACACACTGTAATGTATGAGCTGCACTGGAAGCATTGTAACGGAGGGAGAGAGTAGCAATGGAATGACGTTAATAGACTGATGGGAACGAACTTTGTAAAATACATATAGCATTAATGAAAATATATATTAAATAATACATTTCTGATTTTGACAATCTCTAGGCTAGCAGAGAAGGCCTTGCTGGTCCTGACAGCCGCCTCGGGTAATGTCAAACAGGCGGAGGAGGAGCAGGTGTTGTATTAGAAAACCCGTGAAACAGACCCTCGTTTTCCCCACAATGCCTTTTGAGTTTTGCGAATCGCGGATTTGCCAACTGTGGCTATTTTCAAGAACGTAACTAGACCCATGACAGACAAAGGTTTCGTGTTTTGTATGAAGTAATGCGACACTAATGGGAGATGCACAATTAGGCTGTGTCCAACAGTTAAACAAGAATGCTATATGTCAACATGTAGCGTGATCATTCTCTTTTTAGGTGACATTTCTCTAGGAATGCTAATAAAAAAACACCAGCTATTTAAACTTGCTATTTCATGAAAAAAGTGGCACTTGTCAACTGCTATTGTACAATGTGATTTAAAGTGTGAGTTAACTCGTTTTAACTTAGACTACAGTAGGGAAAAAAGTATTTGATCCCCTGCTGATTTTGTACGTTTGCCCACTGACAAATAAATGATCAGTCTATAATTTTAATGTTAGGTTTATTTGAACAGTGAGAGACAGAATAACAACAACAAAATCCAGAAAAACGCATGTCAAAAATGTTATGAACTTATTTGGATTTTAATGAGGGAAATAATTATTTGACCCCTTTGCAAAACATGACTTAGTACTTGGTGGTAAAATCCTTGTTGGCAATCACAGAGGTTGGACATTTCTTGTAGTTGGCCACCAGGTTTGCACACATCTCAGGAGGTATTTTGTCCCACTCCTCTTTGCAGATCTTCTCCAAGTCATTAAGGTTTCGAGGCTGACGTTTGGCAACTCGAACCTTCAGCTCCCTCCACAGATTTTCTATGGGATTAAGGTCTGGAGACTTGCTAGGCCACTCCAGGACCTTAACGTGCTTCTTCTTGAGCCACTCCTTTGTTGCCTTGGCCGTGTGTTTTGGGTCATTGTCATGCTGAATATCCATCCACGACCCATTTTCAATGCCCTAGCTGAGGCAAGGAGGTTCTCACCCAAGATTTGACGGTACATGGCCCCGTCCATCGTCCCTTTGATGCGGTGAAGTTGTCCTGTCCCCTTAGCAGAAAAACACCCCAAAGCATAATGTTCCACCTCCATGTCTGACGGTGGGGATGGTGTTCTTGGGGTCATAGGCAGCATTCCTCCTCCTCCAAACACGGCGAGATGATTTGATGCCAAAGAGCTCCATTTTGGTCTCATCTGACCACAACACTTTCACCCAGTTGTCCTCTGAATCATTCTGTTCATTGGCAAAACTTCAGACGGGCATGTATATGTGCTTTCTTGAGCAGGGAGGCCTTGCGGGCGCTGCAGGATTTCAGTCCTTCACGGCGTAGTGCAGGGGTCCTCAAACTTTTTAAACAGGGGGCCAGTTCACTGTCCCTCAGACCGTTGGAGGGCCGGACTATAGTTAAAAAAAACTATGAACAAATTCCTATGCACACTGCATATATCTTATTTTGAAGTGAAGAAACAAAACGGGAAAAATACAATATTTAAAATGAAGAACAAGTAAAGTTAAATCAACAAACTTGCCAGTATTTCAATGGGAACTATGGGCCTGCTTTTGGCTAATGAGATGGTCAATGTCCGGTTCCATATTTGTCACTGCTAGTCGTAACAAGTGATGCAAGTGTGCATCCGTTAGTCTAGATCTGGTTGGAGATTTCAAATGTTTCTGGAAAAAGTCTGTTCACAGACTTGTGCTGCCAAAGATGGTTGCCATTTTGAGTGCATGGTTCCTGAGATGAGGATATGTCTCAGAGGGGAGAGATGCATAGAAATTATGAAGGCTGCTTGACTTGAATGCGTCTTTCAGAGAGTTACAATTCTGCAGTTCAGTCAGTTCCATTTGGTAAATTGTATCCACATTTTTAATGTCAATAGAAAATGGGTTACGGAAAAGCTGTATGTCCTGTTCATGGAGATGAAGCTCTTTAAATCTAAATTGGAACTCCTTTTGCAATTTTTCCAGTGAATCCACACATGTTTTGTTTGGGAATGCAACCAATGGTTTTTCCGCTAACAGATTTTGAGTTGTGGGTAGATGGCAGAAGTTTTCCTCCTTCACTTGTTTGATGAGGAGGCCTAATTTTACTTCAAATGCTTTGACATGTGATTGCATATCACAGATGAGCTTCCCCTTTCCTTGAAGTTGCACATTGAAACTGCTGAGTAGCTCTGTTACATCTGTCAGAAAGGCAAGGTGCCATTTCCATTCTGCATCATTGAGCTCTGGTACTTCTTTGTTTTTTGAAAGCAGAAAAGCTGTAATCTGTGGAAGTAAGTCATAGAAACGTTTAAAAATTCTCCCTCGACTCAGCCAACGGACTTCTGTGTGGTACAGAACATCTTCATAGTCAACATTTAGCTCAGACAGAAATTCCTGAAATTGTCTGTGGTTTAGTGCATGAGCTCTAATGAAGTTAACACAAGATACCACAATTTTCATAACAGAGTCCCACTTCAGTGATTTACTACACAGGCTTGTTGGTGGATGAGGCAGTGTATGGCTATTGGATGAGAATGGTTATGTTTGTCCATCTCTTGGTTAATGCGAGCAATTACTCATTTCTTAGACCCCACCATGCTAGGAGCACCATCAGTTGTCACACTGGCTAGTTTAGCCCAGTTCAGCTCCAAACCATTCACAGTTTGGCAAACCTTTTCATAGATATCCTCTCCTGTAGTTGTTCCTTTGATGCTTTGCAGTGCAACAAGCTCTTCTGTGACTTCGAAATAGTCATTCGTCCCACGAATAAAAATTAAAAGTTGTGCAGAATCACGAACATCATTGCTTTCGTCGAGTGCCAAGGAAAATAGGAAAGTTTTTTTGTGGAGTTTTGCAAATGCTGATGCAAATTGTCTCCCATTTCTTCAATCCTCCGTGTAATTGTAGGTCCTGAAAGACTCACTGTACTAAATAAATCGGCCTTCTCTGGACACATCTCTTTGGCAACAGAAAGAAGGCATTCTTTAACAAATTCTCCCTCCACGAATGGTCTGCCAGTGCACGCTATTAGCTTGGCAACTTGAAAACTTGCTCGCAGTGATGAAATATTTAGCTGCTTCTGCTTCACAAAAGTATTTTGCTGAGTTGTTAATGTATTTTTCAGTTTTAATATTTTATCTTTTCTCACTTCTCCGACCAAACAATCATATTTATCTTTATGTTGAGTTTCATAGTGTCGACGTAAATTGTATTCTTTGAACACAGACACTATATTCTGGCATATCAGACACACAGCTATTTCCTTGTACTGCATGAAAAAGTAATCATAAGTCCACTGTTCTTTGAATATCCTACACTCCGAGTCAATTTTTCTCTTTCTTGACATCATTGTTTCCTAGGGAGTCAAAATTGCTATTAGTAAAATACCAATATTTATACAGCGCTACAAAAACAATATACCAGCAATAACTTTGCCCACACAGAGACATACAGACTGCACTGCCCATCAATGCAGTCTGATTGGGGAACTCCGCTTTTACCCAGGCTCACACTGGTGCGCGTGCCATTAAAAAGTTAATTAGACCTGCAGTTTTGTTCACAGATCGCAGTGCGGTGGGCACAATGAGTGCCCACCGCCGCAGCTCAATCAGTGCTCACCAGCGCAGCCAAATCAGTGCTCGCCACCGCAGCCCAATCAGTGCCCACCACCGCAGCCCAAAGAGTGCTCACCAGCGCAGCCAATTAGTGACCATGGGCCGGATAAATGTCCTCAGCGGGCCGCATGTGGCCCGCGGGCCGTAGTTTGAGGACCCCTGGCGTAGTGTGTTACCAACTGTTTTCTTGGTGACTATGGTCCAGCTGCCTTGAGATCATTGACAAGATCCTCCCGTGTAGTTCTGGCTGATTCCTCACCGTTCTCATGATCATTGCAACTCCACGAGGTGAGATCTTGCATGGAGCCCAGGCCGAGGGAGATTGACAGTTCTTTTGTCTTTCTTCCATTTGCGAATAATCGCACCAACTGTTGTCACCTTCTCACCAAACTGTTTGGCGATGGTCTTGTAGCCCATTCCAGCCTTGTGTAGATCTCCAATCTTGTCGCTGACATCCTTGGAGAGCTCTTTGGTCTTGGCCATGGTGGAGAGTTTGGAATCTGATTGATTGATTTCTTCTGTGAACAGGTATCTTTTATACAGGTGTAATAAAAGTCGTTGAAGCGACTTCTGGAATCCGGTCTTTATTCGTCTTTCATTACAACACTCCTTCACGCTGCTGACAGACAGCGTGAGAGGGATAGAAAGAGAGAGACGCGCGCAGCCACGTGGCAGCCTGGACCCCCGCTCCCGCGTGGCCCCTTCCCTTCGTTCGTTCCAGTTCTGACCACGTGTTGTTCGTTTCCACCCCTATTTAATACCCGGGTCACGTGGTACCTTTCCACCAATCCTGGTTAGCCTCTATGGAATCTTCCAGACTCCACCGTAGGCTCCCGGGATCACGCCCCTGACTCGTCTCCCCATTGGATGTGGCTAAAGCCAGCAGAACCAATCCTCTATTTACAGCTGTCACCTTTCCAGAGCCACGCCCCTAGGCTTCCCCCCATTGGCTATGGACCAGGACCGGCAGAGCCAATCATCGTGACGAGTTGTGATCCGTCAGCGACCCGGATATAACTCGCATTACACAGGTAACAAGCTGAGATTAGGAGCACTCCCTTTAAGAGTGTGCTCCTAATCTCAGCTCGTTACCTGTATAAAAGACACCTGGGAGCCAGAAATCTTTGTGATTGAGAGGGGTTCAAATACTTATTTCCCTCATTAAAATGCAAATCAATTTATAACAATTTTGTCATGCGTTTTTCTGGATTTTTTGTTGTTATTCTGTCTCTCACTGTTCAAATAAACCTATCATTAAAATTATAGACTGATCATTTCTTTTTCAGTGGGCAAACGTACAAAATCAGCAGGGGATCAAATACTTTTCCCTCACTGTATGAGCAGTTACTTTCCATTGTCAATGCAGACATATTCACAAACATAAACGGCTTAAAAACTGACACATTTACATGACCAACATATCACCAGTTACTTGCGATTGTCAATCGAGACATTCACAATCATCAACACGTGAAAAGCTCTACGTTACAATAATAAGATATTCACTACATATGAAGTTACTTTACATTCTATTCTATGTAAAGTAAATAAATAACACGATCTGACCCAAAATAACCTATATGAATAATATTGGTCGCGAAAAGCCTACGTGTTAAACTTTACATTCTCAATGCAGACATTCCCAAAAATATACGGCTTAAAACCTTTACGTTCAAATTACAACATATTAACAAGATATGAACACTTACTTCCCATTGTGAATAGACATATTTGCTCAAAAATAGTATGCGCCCCACGCTTTTATTTAGTCAGTTACAACAAGAGTATATGAAACATAATGCAAAGTACTTGAACAGAAAATATTTATTTTTTACTTTTTAGTACATTTCATAAGTGCGTGTTTAAAAAAAGTTTAAAAATATACATTTATCTGTTATTTATCACCAGTTTTCTTGTTTTTAATTAAACGCATCAGAGTTTTGACGTTTATCCTTGCTGTGTAATTAGACGAAGTGGTGCAGAGAAACGCACAGCGAGGCCGAGACAGGTCCCATTAGGTTCCTTATTTTAAAAAAACTACGAATTGTTCTCTAGAGGAAGATGGTACCTACACTTCTAAGCTGACAGTTCATGTCGCACAAACATCTGCAGTCACATGAATACAGGACATTGCTCATATTCATACCACGCAATCGATCTGTCCAGACATCCCATATTCTATACGTGACCCTGATACACGCAACTTGCTACATCGAGACTCACAATCGGTTGATGGGTAATCATTCGTTCATAATGCTAAATGTTTTCAATGCCATCAGATTTACAGAATCCGAAGAACCAGAAGTATATTTTCCGAGCAAACCCCATTGAGCAGAGATTTGTTTTAGGGCGACTCGGGCCAGTAAGTAACATCAAAGCATTCCACACAATTACAGATAAAACAAAGAAATGTAATAATAGTAATTACGTTGTAAAATAGCATTCACACCGAAACGTTGGTGATTTGAATAAGAGAGTCAGTTTGAATGAGGACAGAAGATGGCCGGATGGAGATTCCAAGAGACGAAACTTCTTAGGTGGTTCCCAAGGCTTTGGGGTAGCTGCGTTAAATGAAAGGTAACTCTGAGTGGATGACGCCGACAGCTGCACGTATTGTTGTAATGAGAGATGCCTGTAAATAAGGTGACCTCATTGGGAATTCTTTCAGACCTTTCCAGACCCCACTTCAAACGTGCTGGGCCCTCAATCTGCTTTGCTAAAAAACTTCGAAGATAAATTTGCCCCTTGAGAGCCTGAACAGACTTTTAAGACAAGTGTGGCAGCGAGCACCGATGAAGGCCGGCACGGTACACGAGGGGGTGGGTGGCCAGCACCATGCCCGTCCACCTTTGTCTTCCCAGTGGTGTTTAGGCACCACACCAGGTACTCATTTGAGGCTGAGTTTATCTAGGGGAGGCCCAGGACCAATTCAGATAATTGTCACCGATGTCGAACGTGAACGGGAATCAAACTCGGGTTCCCGCGCTCGTAAGCAGCACGCTAACCGCTACACGATCCCTCCGCCAAAAACTCCACCCACACCTCCACATCCACAACCTTCTGGGGGTCACCTCGCCCTCCCTCAGAGTCCGAATGCTCCTCCTGCTTAACGCTGCCTCCATTCACCTGGAGGTCGGGGCCTGGAGTTGAGTCTTCATCTTCGCATTTCACCTTCACTTCTTCACATTCCATCTTCACTTTTCACATTCCACCTTCACCTTTCACATTCCCCTTCACTTCTTCACATTCCACCTTCACCTTTCACATTCCCCCTTCACTTCTTCCCGTTCAACCTTCACTGCTGGCCACGTTGCTAAACTCGGGTTGTCTTTTGGGTCTGTTGCATGCGAGATGGGCTCGATTCCACCTCCTTCTCCACATGGATCTTCTCATGCCTATTTCGGTCGTCTGACCGTGCGAATAACTTCCCACACACAGTGCACTTGAAGGGCTTCTTGCCTGTGTGTTGTCTCTGGTGATGATTCTTAAGATATCTTGACTGTGTAAATGCTTTACCACAACAGTGCACTTGAAGGGCTTCTCGCCTGTGTGTTTCTCTGGTGACTGTTAAGAGATCCTGACCGTGTAAACACTTTACCACACACAGTGCACTTGAAGGGCTTCTCACCTGTGTGTGTTCTCTGGTGAATGTTAAGGGATCCTGACCGTGTAAACGCTTTACCACAAACAGTACACTTGAAGGGATTGGCGCCAGTGTGTGTTATCTGGTGAATTTGGAGATGTGATGAGCGTTTAAATGTCTTCTCACACAAAGTGCACTTGAAGGGCTTATCGCTTGAGTGTGTTTTCTGATGTGTCAAAAATTTCCTGAACCTGCAAATGCCTTTCCACACACAGTGCATTTAAAGGGTTTTTCACCTGTGTGTGTTTTCTGGTGAGCATGACGAGATGCTGAACGTGTAAACGCTTTACTACAGACAGTGCACTTAAAGGGCTTCTCTCCTGTGTGTTGTCTCTGGTGAGTTCTAAGTTGTGATGAACGTCGAAATACCTTCTCGCATACAGTACACTTGAAGACCTTCTTGGCCATGTATAATTTGTGGTACAAATTAATGTGTCCAGTGTGGCTCATGTCGTATGGACACTGCTCGCATTGATTCCTTCTACACTGGCTGTCTTGAGTCTCTGCTTCATGTCATTCAACCTACACATTACACACAAAATATACACAGTACACCCAGGGGACATGAGATGCACACATTACATACAATATACACAGATTATACACCTACACCTAGTATTATCACGATGTACTTACAAAAAAATCAACAGACTACCTGCTGGATCTCCTCACTGTTTCGAAGAACAAATGAGACCCAAGGTCTTTGCTCATTTACCAGCTTCACATTCCTTATTGCCGTACAAATACTGAAGGAAGGTATTTTCCATTGATGCCCGAGGTCTGGAATGCTATCGCCAATAAACTGCAACTTGGATCACTACCTGTGAGATCATCACTCAAAACTGCTCTAAAGGAGTTGTACACCCCTAGCTGCCACTGCTATTCAGAATGGCCTGAAATCAAATGTATCATTCGGATGACCGCTACAAAGTATGATCTTGAGTTTTGATTATAGTGTGCTGATCTTTAAAGGTGTATTAAATTTTTCGATTCTGCTACTGATACTCCTGCTGTTATGGAGTGACTCACGCAGCCAACTATGGCTGCAAAGTTTGGTCGTACATGTTACAGTGAGGAAAAAAGTATTTGATCCCTGCTGATTTTGTACGTTTGCCCACTGACAAAGAAATGATCAGTCTATAATGGTAGGTTTATTTGAACAGTGAGAGACAGAATAACAACAAAAAAATCCAGAAAAACGCATGTCAAAAATGTTAGAAATTGATTTGCATTTTAATGAGGGAAATAAGTATTTGACCCCTCTGCAAAACATGACTTAGTACTTGGTGGCAAAACCCTTGTTGGCAATCACAGATGTCAGACGTTTCTTGTAGTTGGCCACCAGGTTTGCACACATCTCAGGAGGGATTTTGTACCACTCCTCTTTGCAGATCTTCTCCAAGTCATTAAGGTTTCGAGGATGACGTTTGGCAACTCGAACCTTCAGCTCCCTCCACAGATTTTCTATGGGATTAAGGTCTGGAGACTGCTAGGCCACTCCAGGACCTTAACGTGCTTCTTCTTGAGCCACTCCTTTGTTGCCTTGGCCGTGTGTTTTGGGTCATTGTCATGCTGGAATACCCATCCACGACCCATTTTCAATGCCCTGGCTGAGGGAAGGAGGTTCTCACCCAAGATGTGACGGTATAAGGCCCCGTCCATCGTCCCTTTGATGCGGTGAAGTTGTCCTGTCCCCTTAGCAGAAAAACACCCCAAAGCATAATGTTTCCACCTCCATGTTTGACGGTGGGAATGGTGTTCTTGGGTCAAAGGCAGCATTCCTCCTCCAAACACGGCGAATTGAGAATTGGTCTCATCTGACCACAACACTTTCACCCAGTTGTCCTCTGAATCATTCTGTTCATTGGCAAAACTTCAGACGGGCATGTATATGTGTTTCTTGAGCAGGGGGCCTTGCGGGCGTTGCAGGATTTCAGTCCTTCACAGCGTAGTGTGTTACCAACTGTTTTCTTGGTGACTATGGTCCCAGCTGCCTTGAGATCATTGACAAGATCCTCCCGTGTAGTTCTGGGCTGATTCCTCACCGTTCTCATGATCATTGCAACTCCACGAGGTGAGATCTTGCATGGAGCCCCAGGCCGAGGAAGATTGACAGTTCTTTTATGTTTCTTCCATTGCTAATAATCGCACCAACTGTTGTCACCTTCTCACCAAGCTGCTTGGCAATGGTCTTGTAGCCCATTCCAGACTTAAATTTGGATTTAAAGCTTTCGTGACTACACGGATTCATCTTCTTGGTTCTTTTGGTAAAGTCACGTAGAAGGGAAATAATAAAATAATAAAAATAAAACATTAAATAATTCTCACGACGTTTCGGCCACAACGCAAGCAGCCGTCCTCAGGTGAAGAACAGGTCTGTCGAGAAGACAGCGTCTGAATGAAACACCCCAGGCTTGGAGCGTATATTTAAGCTGGGTTGGAGGGGAAGAGCGCCTTGACAAAAGACCAACATGGTAGCCAGATGGCTTGCAGAGAACCTCTGTCTTGGAGAAGTCAATGTCATGTGAGCCCACTGAATTGTAACAGTGATCTGCCACGGCTGAGGTGTAGACGCCAGGGTACTGTATGTCTGGAACCACATCTTTTACAGACAGGACCAGATCACGGATGTTATGTACTGTGTTGAATCGGACCTGGATCTTGTGTTTAATCTTACAATGTATAGTCGAAGGTATAGGGTGGTGTATTGTAATACAGTATATAATTTAATGTTGGTTTTGTCTATGGCAGTATATAGTACAGGGTAGACCCGTGTGATGTAAGAGAAAAAAGTTTAGCTGGAAGCATATTATATTTTTGCGACATAGAATTGTAATGTATTACTTACTGTTAGTAGCTCAGCTTATTGGAGAGTATATTTAGTATACTGATGATACTATGTAGTTTATACTTTAGCTTTTTTACGTGGTTGTTTAGTTACTGCAGCTACATACTGTTAACATACCTTCCCTTTATTAATGCTACCCCTATCCCCTCCCTTTGATGCTGCTAATCCTGCATAATGCACTGGCATAATATGACTTTGAAACCCCGCCACCTCCTACCATTTCACAAGTAGTACTAATCCCATATCTGCATTTCCCATAAATATGCTAAATTCATCTTGATATGCAAATTCTTTTGTCAAGGCGCTCTTCCCCTCCAACCCAGCTGAAATATACGCTCCAAGCCTGGGTGTTTCATTCAGACGCTGTCTTCTCGACAGACCTGTTCTTCACCTGAGGACGGCTGCTTGCGTTGTAGCTGAAACGTGGTGAGAATTATTTTATTATGTTTTATTTTTATTATTTCCCTTCTACGTGACTTTACCGAAAGAACCAAGAAGATCATTCCAGCCTTATATAGGTCTACAATCTTGTCCCTGATATCCTTGGAGAGCTCTTTGGTCTTGGCCATGGTGGAGAGTTTGGAATCTGATTGATTGCTTCTGTGAACAGGTGTCTTTTATACAGGTAACAAGCTGAGATTAGGAGCACTCCTTTAAGAGTGTGTTCCTAATCTCAGCTCGTTACCTGTATAAAAGACACCTGGGAGCCAGAAATCTTTCTGATTGAGAGGGAGTCAAATATTTATTTCCCTCATTAAAATGCAATTATTTATAACATTTTGACATGCGTTTTTCTGGATTTGTTGTTGTTATTCTGTCTCTCACTGTTCAAATAAACCTACCATTACAATTATAGACTGATAATTTATTTGTCAGTGGGCAAACGTACAAAATTAGCAGGGGATCAAATACTTTTTTCCCTCACTGTATGTATATCGTTCATTGTTAAATTTGAATCAGTTCCTATGATCACTGTTACATTGTTTTTATAGCTCTATTTGGTGATTTAGAAAACTTTTGGTTTAGCCATGTTTGTTTGTTGTGGCACAGAGTTAGCCTGATAACTTTAATCTAAATTGTCTTATGGTTGTTTTGTTTCACTGGGATTTTTGCACACGGCGTTGAAATACGGTGCTTTTTCTTGAAGACTTTGCTGTTTTTTCCAGGATTTTTCTGTTGCATGTAGTCACTTTAAGATGTTTCTTGTTCATGTTTTTGTTTTGTTGCGGTTGCACCTGAGTCAAGAGTCGCATGGCTCACAGGGTTATACCTAATAAATGAAACTAAATTAAATGAAACACCCAGCCAAACAGATACTTAGGCATGCGGTGACTGGGAATGCAGGCGACATAACCCAGCCAATGCAGACTCACTTGCCAGGAGAGCTCACAGATTTTTTTTAAACCATTAAATTTTTATCACACCAGGTAAAGCACACTGAGCAATATATCACTTTTTCAGAAATGACCTGGCCACAAATGATAGCTCAACGAAGTGGCTTATCATCACGTGGAAATGTTTAGCAGCCAAATATTCTAAAAGTATTTTCTAAATGTCAGGGTCCGGATTGAACCTATGACGACCTGTATACCAGGCGATGTAGCTAACATCTCGCTATTGTGGCACCACTGATGGGACTTTGTCCAGATCTTGCAATTATCCCTGAACAACTTACACAAACCAGTGTGGTTAAACCCAGGATGGATCGTAAACAGGCTAGCCTGATTATTACAAACTGGTGCAGATGTTCAGTTAGAGGGGCTCCAAATTTTGCAAGGGAAGGCATGACTGTATCCGAGAAGACCTGAAGCTTCATGTGGAGCGACAGGCGAGGTAGTTGCCACAGAATTATGCAGTCGATTAAATTAAAATGCTGTCCGACTGATTCAGAGTGAAACCTCTGCTGTCAAACCGGTGCTGGACATAAGCACACTGCCCAGGTATGAGAAACTCTCCAACCTCTCATCAACTGCTACACACCAATGGGGAGCTGAGGGGGTGGAGTCTTTGATGACACAAAATACCCAGGCAGGTGCTTAGTTTTGGTGGGGCTGATGGTAAGACCCCACCTCTTTGTGACACACTCCAGGTTCAGCAGCAGCGCCTCCAACTCTCCTCTGAGTGAGCAGCAATCACCAGATCATCAGCAAACATAAGGGCCGTCCATAGATGACATCACACACCTAGGGGGGGAGAGGGTCAGACATTTGTGACGATGTGTGACGGGGGAGGGGGGGGTTTGAGAAATGTGATGCGACGTCAAAATGCGCAACTTTAAATAAATATAAACATAATAATTGTTATAACACTAATTTTAATTAATTTTCATTAACTATTTGATTATTTAAATGTACTAAGGTCACATTTTATTTATTCCATGAAGGAGCATTTTGCTTCTTCATGGTAGAATGGAGAAGCATACATTTTGTAAATTTTGAATGATTGTTATTAAAAAAGTATTTGTAATGATTCTACCAGGGCTTTTCATTCTGTGGAATGAATGTGATTGTTATAATTGTACTCTCCATTTTGCTTCGTTCTACTACAAGTTTCAAGTATTTTTTATCCTTATAATTACTTTTAATATTTTATAATTATAATATATATTCTGAACATTTGCAGTTTTAGTTAAGCGTTGAATATTTTCAAGTGAATTTTATGCTAAATTTCAGCTCTCCAACGGTTCCTTTTTAATACGTATTTATCCAACAACATCAGAGTGCAGCGCCACATTAAATACGCACTACAGTGACAATAGTTTAAAGTGATTTGAAGCATGTTTTTTGTTCAAAATGGAAATATTGTTTTGGGGGGGGGGGGGCAGAGCTTCGTGACGTCATATTTGAGGGGTCTGACTTTTTGTGACACCATGTGACGAGGGGGGGGGGGGTAAAAAATCGGCCAAAATCACGTGACGTCATTTATGGACGGCCCTAACATGGCTGATGACCAATAAGGAGCCATCCCTCGACTGCACCCGGGCATCGATCACATGCAGTACACCCAGTAGCATACATACATATTACACACAATATATATACACATACACACACCAATAACCTATTTGACACTGTTGTGACATCACCACGTGCTTGTGCCAGGCACTGTGCACTTTAAGGCCATGTGAATTGTTGAACGCCTGCTGGCTGGTCACAAGACAGACCCAGATACAATGGGTTGACTGAGATAATTGGCAGATGCATCACCTGTGTCCTCTACTGTGCCAGCTCGATGTGTTTTAGCCACCCGGCGCTCTCTCATTTGTAGAGAGCGTCGCTCCTCTGCCCTCCGTTGTTGCTGGAGGGCGACTGCCTCCAACTGTCCAGTAGCGTCCTTCACGAGCCTCCTCCTCCTCCAGAGGCCGATCTTGACACAGCTGGTACCAGTCGTGAGCAAATTCACTCAGCTCCACATCCTCCTGTATCACATCACTCACACATCGTCCTGTATAATATCTCATCTTTAGCCCATGACACACCCGTTTAGGCTCCTGTATATAACTTAACAAAAGCTGCTTGGGCATGCAGTGGCTGGGCATACGGGGCACATGACCCAGCCGACGCAGCCTCGCCTGTTGGAGGAGTTCACCGATGGGATTGTCCAGATCTTTCAAGGATTTGCGAGCTCCTCACATAAAGCAGCCTGCTTCAATCTAGGCGAGATCGAAGGCAGCGGCGGTAGTAACGTGGGAAGCAGTAGCAGCTGTTGAAAGTGATCACTTATGGCCATTAAGAACCTTGATCCGTCCCTGCAGCAACCACCACAACTACGACCACCACAACCACCACCACAACCACTACAACCACCACCACCACAACCAGCACCACAACAACCACCACAACTACGACCACAACAACTACATCCACCACAACTACGACACCACAACTATAAACACCACAACCACCACAACAACCACGACCACAACAACGACCACAACTACTACAACCACCACAACTACGATCACCTCAACTACAACCACAACAACACAATCACATCCACCACAACCACACCACCACACAACACAACACCACCACAACCACCAAAACAACACAACCACCACAACCACCAAAACAACACAACCACCACCACAACAACTACGATGTCAGCACCTCTGCTTAGAGACCCACGGAGACGACTCACCAGCGTCACTTCCTGGTTCAGGGTCGTCTCGTGACGTCATCGATCGCGAGACGGGCTCAGAGTGAGGGCGGGGATTAGTGGGCGGAGGGGAAGAGGGGCGGGGGGAGAGGGGCGGGGTATCAAGCGCGTGCATTGTGTGGGCAACAAAGAAGGAGGAGTTTCTAAAGAACTGCAAATGCCTACTACCATCTAATACACCTGTGTGNAAAAATTAAAATATAAACTACATCAATATATCTTCTTGGTTCTTTCGGTAAAGTCACGTAGAATGGAAATAATAAAATAATAATAAACATAATAAAAGAATATAATAAAATAGATTATTATATTATTTTATATTATATTATTTTATTATCCGTATGGGTAGCTTTATATTATTTTATTGTTTTATTTATTATTTCCATTCTACGTGACTTACCGAAAGAACCAAGAAAATGAATCCCTGCAGTCACGAAAGCTTTAAATCGAAATTTACATCAATATAATCAATGTGCTTAATATACTTTCCAATAAGCTGAGCTATTAACATTAAGTAACTGGGTATACGCTACACTATATAATGACTACCATATAGTGAACCGATAAAACTAAAATATAAAATACATCAATGTAATCAACATAGTCAATATACTCTCCAATAAGCTGAGCTACTAACAGTAAGTCATACATTACACTTCTACGTCGCNAAAAACACAATAATATGCCTCCAGCTAAACTTTTTTCTTACATCACATGGATATACCCCGTACTATACACTGCCATAGACAAACCCAACATTGAATTATACACTGCGTTACTATAGACACCTTAGACTATACATTGTAATATTACACTATGTATTATTCGACACACCCTACTGTATACCACACTGCTGTATATTCACTATACAATTACGATACTATATATTACCTTATACATTATATTAGACATTACACTGTTATACTATTTATTATTATACAATCTGCTATACACCATCTCATTGATCGTCGCGTGAAAGGTACCAAGAGGAAGCAACGAAATATGTCAATGGGAGAGTGGTAGGAGGAGACTTGCAGCAGAGCAAAGACTCCATTTCGGATGAGAAAACGTGAACACAATCAGTTAAGACCCGAAATGGTTTATCACGTCCTTCCAATGATTGCTGAGCCAGAGTCCATCTTCTCGGTTGAAATGGCCTTTGTGTTTATATATGTGAATGGCCTCATGAACGAATCTCTCATGGTCGCCGGATGGCCTTCAGAGAGCCTCCGTCTTGGAGAAGTCAATGTCATGTGAGCCCACTGAATTATAACAATGGTCTGCCATGGCTGAGGTGTTCGTTCTATGTATTTCAAGTCTGCTTTATGTTCACGGATGCGGTCCAAGACATGTCGTTTCGTTTCTCCAATGTAACTGCTACCACAGAGGCAACTTAGTTTGTAGATGCCAGGGTACTGTATGTCTGAACCACATCTTTTACAGAAGGTACCAGATCACGGATTTTATGTATTGTGTTGAATCGGACCTGGATCTTGTGTTTGTTCAGGATTTTGGAGGTCTTTTTTGTGACCCCCGCAATGTAGGGTAAGTTGATGGTTTTGAAAGGCTCCTCAAGAGGATCCTTCTTCATGGTTGGAGTGATGGCTTTGCGCATTGTGTAGTCGGAGTAACCATTAGCCTTGAGAG
Organism: Lethenteron camtschaticum; assembly: GCA_018977245.1. Taxonomy (NCBI): domain Eukaryota; kingdom Metazoa; phylum Chordata; class Hyperoartia; order Petromyzontiformes; family Petromyzontidae; genus Lethenteron; species Lethenteron camtschaticum. Next base: position 67,319 of record WFAB01001676.1, read on the forward strand.
CTAGGTGTACGTGCTTGAGTGCACAGGCAATGTGTTCCTGGTCGGAGATGCATTGGGCTTCATGGTGTAGAGTCTTGATGAGGGAATTCTTCTGGGATGCATGGTGGTGGGAATCCGGTTTTAGGTAAGCATCCTATGGGTAGCTTTCCTGTAGACAGAGTGGTTCATTGAACCATCAGGTCTCCTTTTAATTAGGACATCCAAAAGGGTAGCTTGCCATCTTTTTAGACTTCCATGGTGAAATCTGATGGCTGGGTGTATGGAATTGATGTGGTCGAGAATTGGTCTAGAGCAAGCCGGCCATGTGGCCAGATGACAAAAGTGTCATCCACGCCCCTCTTCCATAAGGTCGGGCGTCGAGAGGCAGTCTGGATGGCGTCAGTCTCAAATTTCTCCATGAAAACGTTGGCTACAACCGGAGATAGGGGGAAGCCCATTGGGGGGCCCTCAGTTTGTAGAAAGTGTCATTCCAGGTGAAGTATGTATTGCTTAAGCAGTGTCTCACTAGGGGGGTATCTCAGTATTCAGTCCTTGATGAACCAAGTCTTCAATGATTGCGATGGTGTCAGGTACAGGAACTTTGGTGAATAAGGAACCACATCAAAACTGACAAGCAGGTCGTCTGGGGACAGGGAAATAAATACCCTTGATTGTCGATACCAGGTGGGTAGAGTTTAGTACCACAGAGGTGGTTTTTCCAGTGAAAGGCCGCAAGATTTCAGACAAAAAACGAACCAGTGTGTAGGTGGGGGAGTTGATAGTAACACAATTGGACGAAAGGGTGTATCTTCTTTATGTATTTTTGGTAAGCCATATAATCTTGGTGGCCTGACACAGAAGGTTTCAACGAGAACTGTTTGGTTTGATCAATTAATGTGGTTGAATCAGAAATGATTTTGTTGGTTTTGATGACGAGGCTGTTGGTGGGTCTCTTTATTTTTTGTATAGCTGCCATCGTTGAATAGTTCTTGAATTGTGTTGTGTAACGTATACCCAGTTACTTAATGTTAAAAGCTCAGCTTATTGGAGAGTATATTGAGCACATTGATGTTTATATTTCGTTTTTTTAACACAGGTGTATTATTTGGTAGTAGGGTATTTGCAGTTCTTTATAAACTCCTCCTTCTTTGTTGCCCACACAATGCACGATCTTGATATGCGGTGGTTTGGCTGCTGCAGTTTCTTACGATTAAAATTTCCCTCCCTTTATTACTGCTAATCCTACTTCCTCCCTTTATCACTGCTAATCCTACATAATACACTAGCATAATATAAATTTGAGACCCCCCCCCACTACCTACACAATCCACAAGGAGTGACTAATCCATATCTGCATTTTCTATCAATATGCTTAATTCCGGTGTTGATATGTAAACTCCTTTGTCAAGGCGCTCTCCTCCCCCGACCCAGCTTAAATATACGCTGCCAAGCTTGGCGGTGTTCATTGGGACACTGTCTTTCCGACAGCTCTGTTTCTTCACCTGATGACGGCTGCTTGTGTTGTGGCTGAAACGTCGAGAGAATTTAATTTTATTATTTTTTATTATTTTATTATTTCCCTTCTACGTGACTTTACCGAAAGGACCAAGAAGATGAATCCCTGCAGTCACGAAAGCTTTAAATCGAAATAAGTTGCCAAACATTACAATAATAAATTTTCGTGCAGATAACAACTCCGCTTCATTGTTTACTATTACGAAACAAATACGTTAGCAAATATTACATTCATAATGTTTGTGTGCAGATAACTCAGGTTCATTGTTTACTATTGAAGAGGAGTCGATAATGGTTTGAAGCACTTCTTTAATTCACCAATGCACAGCTACACTCGTTACACAACCCACCTCGAACACCCGTCCCACAGCGCCCTTTAACGCATCTCCAATACACACTCCCGTCTGGCACCCCTTGGTCCGGGTGACGCCGTGTTTGCGTGGTGCGTGTGTGTGGCTCACAGATCCCCTATACTATTATAAAATAAATACGTTGGCAAAGATTACAATAATAATGTTTGTGCGCAGCAAACGTATTATTCATTACTAGATTGCTAAATATTCCCTTTATTGCTGTTTTTTTTTACGCTGCGATGGTGTACTGCCAGTCTGTGCTGTGGACTGCTGCCTGTTTATTAATTAACGTCAGTGCACTGGCACTCTATTATCTACACTGCTAGTTTGCCTTTTGGCCATTATAAGTGTATGCCAGTCTCTAATCTGGTGCCTGCTTCTTTACCACACTCAGTGTACTGCCAGCCTTTCATGTCGACTGTATCCTGCTTTTTCAGCTGCTGCCCGTATTTCCAGCTTTTAATGTCGGCGACCTGCCAGTCTATAATCAAGACTGTAGCCTGCTTCTCAATTGACCTGTGCGTACTGCTGCTCTTTAATTTACACTTATTTCAGCTTATTTCTTCTATGCATTTCCATTGTGTCCATTGGTCACGTCATGCTATTTACTGATACGTACTGCTTCGAGGCTGATAGCTATGCCATCATTGGGAATTGCTGTGCACGTCGGTGTGTGTGTGTGTAAGTACATGTGTTTGGGTCCGGCAAAACAACCCCTACCTCCTCGTGGTGCCGGACGGCAACTCTGTCGTGGACATTGCTGTGGGGGGAGGGCCAATGCCCATTGGCCTCTCCCTCATGGCGTCTGTGACCACGACAGTGGCTAAACGGGGGCTCTGGATGGGTGCAAGGGGCTGGTAGCCCCTCCACCTTCAATTCATTACCACGAAACTACGAATTAACATAAATATGTAACTAATAAGCTTGTGCCAGAGGTCCCGGGGGACAGGCGTCTATGACGTCTCCCGGCCAAACCCCAATTGGCGGAGCCAGGAGATTGAATCTTCACCCTTGGAGCTCCTCCAGAAACAACGAAAAGCTACTACGGATGGCCACGTGGAATGTTAGAACGCTCACTGCGGAGGAGAGGCTGCCACTCCTTCGTCGGGAGCTGGACTGGTACCGCCTTGATCTCTGTGGTATTCAGGAGGTCCGGTGGACCGGGTCTGGCTCCTGCCACCATGAGGGGTGGACAATCCTCTACTCGGGCAGGAGACTGCCAAACAACAGGGTGTGGCTCTTCTTCTGAACAAAATAATTAAGGGGGCGTGGGAGCGTGGCGGTGAGGTGTGGGAAGCCGTAAGCCCCAGACTACTTTGGGCTCGCCTTCCATCAACCGGAGGTGAGGAGTGGTGGTCGTGGTTACTTATGCCCCCACTGAAAACGAACATCCGTGGAGGGATGCAGACAAAGCCGATGAGTCGGATGCCTTCTATGATCTCCTGTCACAGGTGCTGGCTAAAGTGGTCACTCGGGACAAAGTCATCTTGTTGGGTGACTTCAATGCCCCAGTTGGTCATGATGCTGGCACCTGGTCTGGAGTGATTGGAAGGCATGGGCCAGATCAGCTCAATAACAACGGTAGGAGGCTGCTAGATTTTTGTGCAGCCCATGGACTGGTAATTACCAACACGCTGTTCCGGCATCGGCGCATCCAGACAACATCAGTGATGAATGCCGGGTCCCAGCAAGAACATCTGCTGGACTACATCGTGACGGACCAGCGGATGCGAGCCCATCTCCTTGACACCAGGACCTACCGTGGAGCTGATCTGCCCTCTGACCATCGACTAGTCATCGGTGGTGGGTGTTTACCCCGGGCCCCATTCCAACCTAAAATGGCCTGGTCTCAGTTAGCTGATGAAAGTTGCAAGCGAGAATTTCATCATCGCTTGCAGCTGGGGTTGGCATCGTCCCCACTCCTCCTGATGTCGAGGGTAAATGGGCGAGGTTTAGGACTTTGACTCATGCAGCTGCAATGGCTGCTTTGGGTACGTGGTCCAGACCTCCCCAGAGACCCTGGCTGACAGAGGAGGTGTTCAGGATAGTTTATAAAAGCGACAGGCCACTCTCATTGGCTACAACATCCGACGTCAGAGAATGAGGAGGCTTACCGCAGCTTTCGCTTGGAGGTTCGGAGAGTCGTAAGGCGCTGCAAGGATAGGTGGTGGTCGCGGGTTGCTGAGGAGATGGAGTCTGCCTCAGTGGCCCGCGATCACAAATCACTATTTAACTCCATCCAAAAGTAACCTGCAGCGCCACACCTATTACCATCATTAGGGGAAAAAATGGTAATCCAATCTCCGANCCCCAGGAACAGGTTTGCAGATTTGCTGAGCATTTCTGTGAGGTCCTAGGGGAGGGGAAATCCCTCAGCCAGGAAAACATAATGGCACAAATTGGGATAACCCTGCTGAGGCTGCGGTGCCTAAAATATTGGAAGAGGTCACCCCCTGTGAGTGGCTGGCTGAGGTGCCATCTTTGAGGAAATACTGAAGGCGATCCAGAGCCTGAGACCAGGAAAAGCACCGGGCAGAAATGATCTCCCAAGCGAAATGCTGAGAAAGGATAGCGTTTGTGCACAGACTGCCCTATATGACATCATATAGGGCAGGTTCCGCAGGATTGGAAGGATGCACTGGTGGTCCCCTCTTTAAGAAGGGGACCGCACAGACTGCAACAACTACAGGGCACCTCACTCCTCAGTGTGCTGGGTAAGGTCCTGGCAAGGATTATTCAACATCGCCTTGCTAGGCATGCTGAGGAGAGCCCCCAATGCGGTTTCAGGAAAGGGCAGTCCTGCACAGATGCCATATTTCTGTCCGTCTGCTACAGCAGAAGTGTAGAGAATTTCAACAAGACCTATATCTCTGTTTTATTGACCTGGTCAAGGCCTATGATACCATCAGTAGGCCAGGTCCGTGTTCTTCATAGCTTTCGGAGTCCCTAACCCTCTGCTCACGATCATTAAGGACTCTCATGATGGTGAGCGGGCCCGGGTTAAAATACGTGGCCGGGAGTCAGAGCCTTTCCCTGTTCACCTTGGGGTGCGACAGGGATGTCCTCTGGCTCCCACATTATTTAACATCTATTTTGACCACGTAGTTCGTGAAGCCTTCAATAACTGTCTGGGGAATCTCCATTTGGTACAGATATAATGGGAGGCTGATCGATGCCCGGAGCGTCAAGGATGGCTCCCTATTGGTCAACCACGTTATGTATGCCGATGATTTGGTAATAGCTGCTCATTCAGAGAGGAGTTGGAGACGCTGCTGCTAAGAATGGAGCGTGCCACTAAGAGGTGGGGCCATCAAACACTCCACCCCCACAACTCCAAATCGGTGATGGGGCAGTAGTGGAGAGAGTGGAGAGTTTCCCATACCTGGGCAGTGTGCTTATGACCGGCTCCAGTGGAGCAGCAATATCTTTTCATCGGTTGCGTAACGCTGTGTGGAAGCTACCCTCTGCACGAAGCTTCAGGTCACAGTCATTCCCTCCCTTCTCTACGTTGTGAAACGTGGACCCCCATAATGGAGCATCTTCGCCGGTTGGAAACATTTAGGCTGGCCTGCCTACGATCCATCCTGGGTTTAACCAGGCTGATTGTGTGAGGAGATCACAAATCCTTGAAAGATCTGGGGAAAGANCCATCGGTGAGCTCCTCCGGCAGGCAAGGCTGCGTTGGCTGGGTCATGTAGCCCGCATGCCCAGTCACCGCATGCCAAACAGCTTTTGTTCGGCCGGATCGAGGGGCTAAACGGGCGCGGCACGAGCTAAAGAAGAGATGGAGTGATGTGGTACAGGAGGACGTGGAGCTGAGTGGACTTGCCGATGACTGGTACCAGCGGTGTCAAGATCGGCCTCTGTGGAGGAGGCTCGTGAAGGACGCTACTGGGCAGTTGGAGGCAGTCGCCCTCCAGCAACAATGGAGGGCGGAGGAGCGACGCTCACAACAGCGAGTGCAGTAAGTTGGCACAGTAGGGGGCACAGGTGGTGCATCAGCCAGTCATCTCAGTCAGTCGACCCGTGATGGCTGCCCCGTACCTCCTGCCAGCGGGCGTTCGACACTTCACGTGGCCTCAAGGTGCACATGGCCTGGCACAAGCGTCGTGGTGACGTCACCGCCACTTAGTGGCGAATGGCGGTTGTTGTTGTTGGTCATGTGTGTGTGAGGTGCATGTCTGTGTGTAATTGTATGTGTGTGTAACTCCATGTGTGTGTATCTAAAGTGGATGTCTATGTGTGTGCGAGTCCATATGTGTGTATAAGTCGATGTGTTTGTGTGTGTGAGTCGATGTGTCTGTGTAACTCCATGTGTGTGTGTCTAAAGTCGCTGTGTGTGCGTGCCTCCATGTTAGTCAGTGTAAGTACATTTATTTGCGTGTCTGTAGGTCCATGTGTGCGTGTTAGTCCATGTGTGTACTTTAATCACCTGGTCAAGGCCTATGATACCATCAGTAGGCCTGGGCTCTGGGTTGTTGTTCGTGCTTTCAGAGTCCCTGACCCACTGCCCACGATCTTTAAGGACCTTCATGATGGTGAGCGGCCCTGCTTCAAACTACGTGGCCGTGAGTCAGAGCCATTTCCTCTATAGCTTGGGGTGCGACCGGGATGTCCTCTGCCTCCCACATTATTTTACATATATTTGGACCACGTAGTTCGTCAAGCCTTCAATGGCTGTACCGGAAGAATTCCCATCTGGTACAGATACAATGGGAGGCTGATCTATGCCCGGCTGTGGTCAAGGGATGGCTCCCTGTTGGTCAACCACGTTATGTATGCCCATGATCTGCTAATTGATGCTCACTCAAAGGACGAGTTGGACGCGCTGGTGCTGAACCTGGAGCTTGCCACTAAGAGATGGGGCCTTACCATTAGCACCACCAAACCTAAACACCTGCCTGGGTATTTTGTACCACCCCCACAACTCACAATTGGTGATTGGGCAGTTGTGTAGAGAGTGGAGAGTTTCCCAAACCTGCCCAGTGTGCTCATGACCGGCTCCGGTTTCACATCAGAGGTCTCACTCCGAATCAGTCGTGCAGCATATTTTCATCGGCTGCGTAAGACTGTGTGGAAGCTACCTGCTCTCTCACTCTGCACGAAGCTCCAGGTCTTTTCGCCCACAATCATTCCCTCCCTTCTCTACGCTTGCGAAACTTGGACGCCCCTAATGGAACATCTTCGCCGGTAAGAAACATTTAGGCTGGCCTGTCTACGATCCATCCTGGGTTTAACCATGTGTGTGTGTGCGTCTAAGTCGATGTGTTTCTATGTGTGTGGGTCGATGTCTGTAAGTCGATGTGTGTTTCTGTCTGTTTCGCCCAAGCAACGCCGGGTACTTACCGCTAGTCCTACATAATACACAAGCATAATATGACTGAGACCTCCCCACCGCCTACACATTCCACAAGGAGTGACTAACACCATATCTGCATTTGTCATCAACGTGCTAAATTCCTGTTGATATGTAAACTCCTTTGTCAAGGTGCTCTGCTCCTCCCACCCAGCTTAAAATACACTGCCAAGCTAAGCAGTGTTCATTAGGACGCTGTCTTTCCGACAGCTCTGTTCTTCACCTGAGGACGGCTGCTTGCGTTGTGGCCTTAACGTCGTGATAATTTAATGTTGAAAATGTATTATTTTATTATTTCCCTCCTACGTGACTTTACCGGAAGAACCAAGATGAAACCCTGCAGTCACGAAAGCTTTAAATCGAAATATGAACACTTACTTTCCATTGTGAATACAGACACATTTGCTCAAAAATAGTATGCGCGCCCCACGCTTTTATTTAGTCAGTTACAACAAGAGTAGATGAAACATATATAATGCAAAGTACTTGAACAGAAAATGTATTTACCTTTTAGTACATTTCATAAAAGCGTGTTTAAAATAACTTTTAAAAAAGATCATTTTATCTGTTGTTTATCCACCAGCTTTCTTTCGTTTTAATTAAACGCATCGGAGTTTTGACGTTTATCCTTGTTTTGCGTGTTATTAGACGAAGTGGTGCAGAGAAATGCACAGCGAGGCCGAGACAGGTCCCATTAGGTCCCTTATTTTAAAGAAAACTACGAATTGTTCTCGAGAGGAAGATGGTACTAACACTTCTAAGCTGACAGTTCGTGTCACACAAACATCTGCAGTCACATGAATATAAGGACATTGCTCATATTCATACCACACAATCGATCTGTCCAGACATCCCATATTCTATACGTGACCCCGATACACGCAACTTGTTACATCGAGACTCACAATCGGTTGATGGGTAATCATTCGTTAATAATGCTAAATAATGTTTTCAATGCCATCAGATTTACAGAATCCGAAGAACCAGAAGTATATTTTCCGAGCAAACCCCATTGAGCAGAGATTTGTTTTAAGGGCGACTCGGGCCAGTAAGTAACATCAAAGCATTCAACCCAATTACAGATAAAACAAAGATATGTAATAATAGTAATTATGTTGTAAAATAGCATTCACACCTAAACTTTGATGATTTGAATAAGAGAGTCGGTTTGAATGAGGACAGAAGATGGCCGGATGGAGATTCCAAGAGACAAAACTTCTTAGGTGGTTCCCAAGGCTTTGGGGTAGCTACGTTAAATGAAAGGTAACCTGTGAGTGGATGACGCCGACAGCTGCACGTATTGTTGTAATGAGAGATGCCTGTAAATAAGGTGACCTCATTGGGAATTCTTTCAGACCTTTCCAGACCCCACTTCAAACGTGCTGGGCCCTCAATCTGATTTGTCCAAAAACTTAAAGATAAATTTGCCCCTTGAGAGCCTGAACAGACTTTTAAGACAAGTGTGGCAGCGAGCACCGATGAAGGCCGGCACGGTACACGAGGGGGTGGGTGGCCAGGACCATGCCCGTCCGCCTTTGTCTTCCCAGTGGTGTTTAGGCACCACACCAGGTACTCATTTGAGGCTAAATTTAGACCGAGGGAGGCCCAGGACCATTTCAGATAATTGTCACCGATGTCGACCGTGAACGGGAATCAAACTCGGGTTCCCGCGCTCGTAAGACAGCACACTAACGACTGCACGATCCCTCCGCCAAAAACTCCACCCACACCTCCACATCCACAACCTCTGGGGGTCGCCTCGCCCTCCCTCAGAGTCGAATGCTCCTCCTGCTTGACGCTGCCTCCATTCACCTGGAGGTCGGGGCCTGGAGTTGAGTCTTCATCTTCGCATTTCACCTTCACTTCTTCACATTCCATCTTCACATTTTCACATTCCACCGTCACCTCTTCACATTCCCCCTTCACTTCTTCACATTCCATCTTCACCTTTTCACATTCCCCCTTCACTTCTTTCCGTTCAACCTTCACTGCTGGCCATGTTGCTAAACTCGGGTTGTCTTTTGGGTCTTGTTGCATGCGAGATGGGCTCGATTCCACCTCCTTCTCCACATGGATCTTCTCATGCCTATTTCGGCCGTCTAACCGTGTGAATAACTTCCCACACACAGTGCACTTGAAGGGCTTCTCACCTGTATGTTTTCTCGGTGAATGTTAAGATATCCTGACCGTGTAAACGCTTTACCACAAACAGTGCACTTGAAGGGCCTCTCGCCAGTGTGTGTCATCTGGTGAATTTGGAGATGTGATAACTGTCTAAATGTCTTCTCACACAAACTGCACTTGAAGGGCTTCTCGCCTGTGTGTTGTCTCTGGTGAATGGTAAGACATCTTGAGCGTGTAAATGCTTTACCACACACAGTGCACTTGAAGGGCTTCTCGCCTGTGTGTTGTCTCTGGTGAATGTTAAGAGATCCTGAACATGTAAACGCTTTACCACACACAGTGCACTTGAAGGGCTTCTCACCTGTGTGCGTTTTCTGGTGAATGTTAAGATATCCTGACTGTGTAAACGCTTTACCACAAATAGTGCACTTGAAGGGCTTCTCGCCAGTGTGTGTTATCTGGTGAATTTGGAGCTGTGATGACTGTCTAAATGTCTTCTCACACAAAGTGCACTTGAAGGGCTTATCACTTGAGTGTGTTTTCTGATGTTGAAACAAATTTCCTGAAGTTGCAAATGCCTTTCCACACACAGTGCATTTGAAGGGTTTTTCGCCTGTGTGTGTTTTCTGGTGAGCGTTAAGAGATCCTGACCGTGGAAATGCTTTACCACAGACAGTGCACTTAAAGGGCTTCTCTCCTGTGTGTTGTCTCTGGTGAGTTCTAAGTAGTGGTAAACGTCGAAATACCTTCTCGCATATAGTACACTTGAAGGTCTTCTTGCCATGTGTAATTTGTGGTTGAAATTAATGTGTCCAGTGTGGCTCATGTCGTATGGACACTGCTCGCATTGATTCCTTCTACCACTGGGCTGTCTTGAGGCTCTGCTTCATGTCATTCAACCTACACATTACACACAAAATATATATAACCAATATACATGATACACATTATAGAACACCTCCACATTATACACATCTACGCCTTACACAATATACACACGCGTTACATACTGACATACAGTACACCCAGGGGACATGAGATGCACACATTACACACATTATATACAGATTATACAGGCACACGTAGTATTATTCACGATGTACTTACAAAAAAATCAGCGGACTACCTGCTGGATCTCCTCACTGTTTCGAAGAACAAATGTAACCTAAGGTCTTTGCTCATTCACCAGCTTCACATTCCTTATTGCCGTACAAATACTGGAGGAAGGGCCTTTTCTATTGATGCCCCAGGGTCTGGAATGCTATCGCCAATAAATTGCTACTTGGATCACTACCTGTGAGATCTTCACTCAAAACTGCTCTAGAGGAGATGTACACCCCTAGCTGCCACTGCTATTCAGAATGGCCTGAAATCAAATGTATCATTCCGGATAACCGCTACAAAGTATGATCTTGAGTTTTGATTATAGTGTGCTGATCTGTAAAAAAATTTGATTCTGCTACTGATACTCCTGCTGTTATGGAGTGACTCATGCAGCCAACTATGGCTGCAAAGTTTGGTCGTACATGTTATGTAGATCTTTATTGTTAAATTTGATTCAGTTCCTAGGATCACTGTTACATTGTTTTATAGCTTTATTTTGGTGATTTTGAAAAGTTTTGGTTTAGCCATGTTTGTTTGTTGTAGCACAGAGTTAGGCTGATAACTTTAATCTAAATTGTCTTATGGTTATTGTTTGACTTGCATCCCACTGGGATTTTTGCACATAGCGTTGAAATAGTGTTTTTTCTTGAAGGATTTTTCTGTTGCATGTAGTCCATTTAAGATGTTTCTTGTTCATGTTTTTGTTTTGTTGCGGTTGCACCCATAGCTCACAGGGTTATACCTAATAAATTAAACTAAACTAAATGAAACACCCAGCCCAACATACACTTAGGCATGCGGTGGCTGGGAAGGCGGGCGACATAACCCAGCCAATGAACTCACTTGCAAGGAGAGCTCACATATTTTTTTAAACCATTAAATATTTTTATCACACCAGGTAAAGCGCACTGAGCAATAGATCTCTTTTTCAGAAATGACCTGGCCACAAATGATAGCTCAACGAAGTGGCTTATCATCACGTGGACATTTTTGCAGCCAAATATTCTAAAAGTATGTTTCTAAATGTCAGGGTCCGGATTGAACCTATGAAGTCCTGTATACCAGGTGATGTAGTTAACATCTCACCATTGTGGCACCACTGATGGGACTTTGTCCAGATCTTGCAATGATCCCTGAACAACTTACACAAACCAGTGTGGTTAAACCCAGGATGGATCGTAGACAGGCTAGCCTGAATATTACAAGCTGGTGCAGATGTTCAGTTAGAGGGGCTCCACATTTTGCAAGGGAGGGCATGACTGTATCCGAGAAGACCTGAAGCTTCGTGTGGAGCGACAGGTGAGGTAGCTGCCACACAGAATTATGCAGTCGCTTAAAAGAAAATGCTGTCCGACTGATTCAGAGTGAGACCTCTGTCGTCAAACCGGTGCTGGACATAAGCACACTGCCCAGGTATGGGAAACTCTCCAACCTCTCATCAACTGTTACACCACCAATGGGGAGCTGAGGGGTAGAGTCTTTGATGACACAAAATACCCAGGCAGGTGCTTAGTTTTGGTGGGGCTGATGGTAAGACCCCACCTCTTTGTGACACACTCCTGGATCAGCAGCAGCACCTCCAACTCCACCTCTGAGTGAGCAGCAATCACCAGATCATCAGCAAACATAAGGGGCCATCCATAATGACGTCACACACCTAGGGGGTGGAGGAGGGTCAGACATGTGACGATGTGTGACGAGAGGGGAGGGGGGTTGAGAAATGTCACGTCACATCAAAATGCGCAACTTCAAATGACTATAAACATAACATGTGTTATAACACAATTTTTTTAAAATTTTCATTATTAACTTTGATTATTTAAATTTACTAAGGTCACCTTTTATTTATTCCATGAAGGAGCATTTTGCTTCTCCATGGTAGAATGGAGAAGCATAAATTTGGTCAATTTTTTAATGATTGTTATTAAAAAATATATTTTAATGATTCTACCAGGGCTTTTCATTCTGAGGAATGAATATGTGATTGTTATAATTGTACTCTCCATTTTGCTTCATTCTATTATAATATAATTGCAATATATTCTGAACATTGGCAGTTTTATTTAAACGTTTAATATTTTCAAGTGATCCATATTCTTAAGTTTTTTTGGTAAAGTCACGTAGGTAAAACATTAAAATTAATAAAAGTAAAATGAATTAAAAAATCACGACGTTTTGGAGGCAACACAAGCTTCCGTCTTCAGGTGGAACCGTCACAGCCACGACAGCTGTATCAAGTAAATGAGAGATTGCAGGAGCTACCACAACCACCACCAAAACTACGACCACCACAACTACGACCACCACAACCACCACAACTACGACCACCACAACTACGACCACAACAACCACCACGACCACAACTACGACCACCACAACATAACCACAACTACGACCACCACAACCACAACTACGACCACCACAACTACGACCACAACAACTATGACCACCACAACTACAAACACCACAACCACCACCAAAACTACGACCACCACAACTATGACCACTACAACTATGACCACCACAACAACACAACTACCACAACAACACAACTACCACAACAACACAACTACCACAACACCACCACCACAACTACGACCACAACCACCACAACAACTACGATGTCAGCACCTCTGCTCAGAGACCCACGGAGACGACTCACCAGCGTCACTTCCTGGTTCAGGGGTCGTCTCGTGACGTCATCGAGCGCGAGACGGGCTCAGAGTGAGGGCGGGGATGAGTGGGTCGGGGGGAAGATGGAGAGGGGCGGGGGGAGAGGGGCGGGGCGTATCAAGCGCGTGCATTGTGTGGGTAACTCCATCAAAAAGTAACCTGCAGCGCCACACCTATTACCATCATTAGGAGAAAAAATGGTAATCCAATCTCCGACCCCCAGGAACAGGTTTGCAGATTTGCTGAGCATTTCTGTGAGGTCCTGGGGAGGAGAAATCCCTCAGCCAGGAAAACATAATGGCACAAAGTGGGGATAACCCTGCTGAGGCTGCGGTGCCTAAAATATTCGAAGAGGTCACCCCCTGTGAGTGGCTGGCTGAGGTGCTATCTGTTGAGGAAATACTGAAGGCGATCCAGAGCCTGAGACCAGGAAAAGCACCGGGCAGAGATGATCTCCCAAGCGAAATGCTGAGGGAGGATAGCGTTTGTGCACAGACTGTCCTATATGACATCATATAGGGCAGGTTCCACAGGATTAGAAGGATGCACTGGTGGTCCCCTCTTTAAGAATGGGACCACACAGACTGTAACAACTACAGGGGCACCTCACTCCTCAGTGTGCCAGGTAAGGTTCTGGCAAGGATTATTCAACATTGCCTTGCTAGGCACGCTGAGGAGAGGCTTGCGGAGCCCCAATGCGGTTTCAGGAAAGGGCAGTCCTGCACAGATGCCATATTTTCTGTCCGTCTGCTACAGCAGAAGTGTAGAGAATTTCAACAAGACCTATATCTCTGTTTTATTGACCTGGTCAAGGCCTATGATACCATAAGTAGGCCTAGGCTCTCGGTTGTTCTTCATGCTTTCGGAGTCCTGAACCAGTCCCTCCAGAAAAACGCGATTATGCGATCGCAAGATTCCACGCAAAATCAGCCAAAGTCCGCATATTTATGCGGGGGCGCGTTTTTTCAAATACGCCGTACTTTCGCCGCATAAATTGCAGATTTCCGCGCGCAAAATATGCGGGCTTGCATGATTTCATAATCCCCGCATTTTCGTTGCAAAAAGTCACATATATCTTAGCAGAAAGTTGAAAAATGTTGCGTTTACTTCACACAAGCGCAGCCATTTCCCCTGTTGCCATGGGAACGTTATGAAGTGACGTCACTCATTACGCGACATCATTGAAAAGCTGCAAACCCCGCGATGCCAATGAAACCATGATGAAGAGTTTATGCAACTTTACAGTTGTAAGATTGCACTTTTTTGTTAGTAGTATGTAAATTTACATTACTGTAAGACTGTACTGTTACTGTATTGCTTACGTTACTGTGCACTGAAAACACTTATTTTAACAGATGTCTGTTTTGTATAGCTACCTCTGTAAAACAGGAAGCACACATTTTATTTTTTAATATTTTATTTATTCATTTTTACAGAAGTTGTAGCATATTCATTTTGTAAAGCTACAGAACTTGTTCAACTCAATGTTTTGTAAGTTTGAGCCATCTGTTTGTTAAGGTCTGAAATAAAACAAGATGAGAACTTAAATATTCCCAGCACTTTCTGTGATGTAGTATGCTTGCTTATCATAGGAAGTAATAAGAAATGACTCTTTACATTAAAGTAGTAGCCTAGTGAATAGGGTGTTGGGGAATCACNTTTTTTTCTTTTTCATCAAACGCAGTTTTGCAAGTTCCCGCAATTTTTGCAAGTTCCCGCAATTTAATCGCATAAATATCCCGCATATTCCATCGCATTTTTTAAGAAAACGTGCCGCATAATCAACGATTTTTGCCCGCAACAATCACCAAAAAACTCCGCGTTTTTCTGGAGGGACTGCCTAACCCTCTGCTCACGATCAATAAGGACCCTCATGATGGTGAGCGGGCCCGGGTTAAAATACGTGGCCGGGAGTCAGAGCCTTTCCCTGTTCACCTTGGGGTGCGACAGGGATGTAATCTGGCTCCCACATTATTTAACATCTATTTTGACCACGTAGTTCGTGAAGCCTTCAATAACTGTACTGGGGAATCTCCATTTGGTACAGATATAATGGGAGGCTGATCGATGCCTGGGAGCGATCAAGGGATGGCTCCCTATTGGTCAACCACGTAATGTATGCCGATGATTTGGTAATAGCTGCCCCACCAAACCTAAGCACCTGCCTGGGTATTTTGTACCATCGGACACTCCACCCCCACAACTCCAAATCGGTGATGGGGCAGTTGTGGAGAGAGTGGAGTTTCCCATACCTGGGCAGTGTGCTTATGACCGGCTCCAGTTTAACAGCAGAGGTCTCACTCCGAGTCAGTCGAGCTGCAATATCTTTTCATCGGTTGCGTAACGCTGTGTGGAAGCTACCTGGTCTGTCGCTTCGCACGAAGCTTCAGGTCTTCTCGGCCACAGTCATTCCCTCCCTTCTCTACGCTTTTGAAACATGGACCCTCATAATGGAGCATCTTCGCTGGTTGGAAACATTTAGGCTGGCCTGCCTACGATCCATCCTGGTTTAACCAGGCTGGATTGTGTGAGATCACAAATCCTTGAAATATCTGGGCAAAGTCCCATCGGTGAGCTCCTCCGGCAGGCAAGGCTGCGTTGGTTGGGTAATGTAGCCCGCATGCCCAGCCACCGCATGCCGAAACAGCTTTTGTTCGGCCCGATCGAGGGGCTAAACGGGCGCGGCACGGGCTAAGAAGAGATGGAGTGATGTGGTACAGGAGGACGTGGAGCTGAGTGGACTTGCCGATGACTGGTACCAGCGGTGTCAAGATCGGCCTCCGTGGAGGAGGCTCGTGAAGGATGCTACTGGGCAGTTGGAGGTAGTCGCCCTCCAGCAACAACGGAGGGCGGAGGAGCGACGCTCACAACGAGCAGAGCGCCGGATGGCTAAAGCACAGCAAGTTGGCACGGTAGTGTGTGAGTCGATGTGTCTGTGTAACTCCATGTGTGTCTAAAGTCGCTGTGTGTGCGTGCCTCCATGTTAGTCAGTGTAAGTACATTTATTTGCGTGTCTGTAGGTCATGTGTGCGTGTTAGTCCATGTGTGTACTTTATTCACCTGGTCAAGGCCTATGATACCATCAGTAGGCCTGGGCTCTGGGTTGTTGTTCGTGCTTTCAGAGTCCCTGACCCACTGCCCACGATCTTTAAGGACCTTCATGATGGTGAGCGGCCCTGCTTCAAACTACGTGGCCGTGAGTCAGAGCCATTCCCTCTATACCTTGGGGTGCGACCGGGATGTCCTCTGCCTCCCACATTATTTTACATATATTTGGACCACGTAGTTCGTCAAGACTTCAATGGCTGTACCGGAAGAATTCCCATCTGGTACAGATACAATGGGAGGCTGATCTATGCCTGGCTGTGGTCAAGGGATGGCTCCCTATTGGTCAACCACGTTATGTATGCCCATGATCTGCTAATTGATGCTCACTCAAAGGACGAGTTAGACGGGCTGCTGCTGAACCTGGAGCTTGCCACTAAGAGGTGGGGCCTTACCATCAGCCCCACCAAACCTAAGCACCTGCCTGGGTATTTTGTACCATCGTACAATCCACCCTCACAACTCACAATTGGTGATTGGGCAGTTGTGCAGAGAGTGGAGAGTTTCCCATACCTGCCCAGTGTGCTCATGACCGGCTCCGGTTTCACAGCAAAGGTCTCACTCCGAATCAGTCGTGCGCATATTTTCATCGGCTGCGTAACACTGTGTGGAAGCTACCTGCTCTCTCACTCCGCCGAAGCTCCAGGTCTTTTGCCCACGGTCATTCCCTCCCTTCTCTACGCTTGCGAAACGTGGATGCCCCTAATGGAACATCTTCGCCGGTAAGAAAAATTAGGCTGGCCTGTCTACGATCCATCCTGCGGTTAACCATGTGTGCGACTAAGTCGATGTGTTTCTAGGTGTGGGTCGATGTATGTAAGTCGATGTGTCTGTCTGTTTCGCCCGAGCAACGCCGGGTACTTACCGCTAGTCCTACATAATACACAAGCATAATATGACTGAGACCTCCCCACCGCCTACACATTACACAAGGAGTGACTAACCCATATCTGCATGTCATCAACATGCTAAATTCCTGTTGATATGTAAACTCCTTTGTCAAGGTGCTCTGCTCTTCCCACCTAGCTTAAAATACATTGCAAGCTAAGCAGTGTTCATTAGGATGCTGTCTTTCCGACAGCTCTGTTCTTCACCTGAGGACGGCTGCTTGCGTTGTGGCCTTAACGTCGTGAGAATTTAATGTTTAATTTTTATTATTTTATTTCCCTTCTACGTGACTTTACCGGAAGAACCAAGAATATGAAACCCTGCAGTCACGAAAGCTTTAAATCGAAATATGAACACTTACTTTCCATTGTGAATACAGACACATTTGCTCAAAAATAGTACGCGTGCCCCACGCTTTCATTTAGTCAGTTACAACAAGAGTACATGAAACATATATATAATGCAAAGTACTCGAACAGAAAATGTATTTATTACTTTTAGTACATTTCATAAAAGCGTGTTAAAAAAAGTTTACAATTTTTCATTTTATCCGTTGTTTATCCACCAGCTTTCTTTCGTTTTAATTAAACGCATCGGAGTTTTGACGTTATCCTTGTTTTGCGTGTTATTAGACGAAGTGGTGCAGAGAAATGCACAGCGAGGCCGAGACAGGTCCCATTAGGTTCCTTATTTTAAAGAAAACTACGAATTGTTCTCGAGAGCAAGATGGTACCTACACTTCTAAGCTGACAGTTCATGTCGCACAAACATCTGCAGTCACATGAATACAAGGACATTGCTCATATTCATACCACACAATCGATCTGTCCAGACATCCCATATTCTATACGTGACCCCAATACACGCAACTTGTTACATCGAGACTCACAATCGGTTGATGGGTAATCATTCGTTCAAAATGCAAAGATTTACAGAATCTGAAGAACCAGAAGTATATTTTCCGAGCAAACCCCATTGAGCAGAGATTTGTTTAAAGGGCGACTCGGGCCAGTAAGTAACATCAAAGCATTCCACCCAATTACAGATAAAACAAAGAAATGTAAAAATAGTAATTACGTTGTAAAATAGCATTCACACCTAAACGTTGATGATTTGAATAAGAGAGTCGGTTTGAATGAGGACAGAAGATGGCCGGATGGAGATTCCAAGAGACAAAACTTCTTAGGTGGTTCCCAAGGCTTTGGGTAGCTACGTTAAATGAAAGGTAACCTCTGAGTGGATGACGCCGACAGCTGAACGTATTGTTGTAATGAGAGATGCCTGTAAATAAGGTGACCTCATTGGGAATTCTTTCAGACTTTCCAGACCCCACTTCAAACGTGCTGGGCCCTCAATCTGCTTGTCCAAAAACTTAGAAGACAAATTTGCCCCTTGAGAGCCTGAACAGACTTTAAGACAAGTGTGGCAGCGAGCACCGATGAAGGCCGGCACAATACACGAGGGGGTGGGTGGCCAGCACCATGCCCGTCCACCTTTGTCTTCCCAGTGGTGTTTAGGCACAACACCAGGTACTCATTTGAGGCTGAGTTGATCTAGGGGAGGCCCAGGACCAATTTAGATCATTGTCACCGATATCGAACATGAACGGGAATCAAACTCGGGTTCCCGTGCTCGTAAGGCAGCACGCTAACCGCTGCACGATCCCTCCGCCAAAAACTCCACCCACACCTCCACATCCACAACCTTCTGGGGGTCGCCTCGCCCTCCCTCAGAGTCCGAATGCTCCTCCTGCTTGACGCTGCCTCCATTCACCTGGAGGTCGGGGCCTGGAGTTGAGTCTTCATCTTCACATTCCACCTTCACTTCTTCACATTCCATCTTCACATTTTCACATTCCACCTTCACCTCTTCACATTCCCCCTTCACTTCGTCCCATTCAACCTTCACTGCTGGCCACGTTGCTAAACTCGGGTTGTCTTTTGAGTCTTGTTGCATGCGAGATGGGCTCGATTCCACCTCCTTCTCCACATGGATCTTCTCATGCCTATTTCGGTTGTCTAACCGTGTGAATAACTTCCCACACACAGTGCACTTGAAGGGCTTCTTGCCTCTGTGTTGCCTCTGGTGAATGTTAAGAGATCCTGAACATGTAAACGCTTTACCACACACAGTGCACTTGAAGGGTTTCTCACCTGTGTGTGTTTTCTGGTGAATGTGAAGATATCCTGACTGTGTAAACGCTTTACCACAAACAGTGCACTTGAAGGGCTTCTCGCCAGTGTGTGTTATCTGGTGAATTTGGAGATGTGATGACTGTCTAAATGTCTTCTCACACAAAGTGCACTTGAAGGGCTTATCACTTGAGTGTGTTTTCTGATGTTGAAACAAAATTCCTGAAGTTCCAAATGCCTTTCCACACACAGTGCATTTGAAGGGTTTTTCGCCTGTGTGTGTTTTCTGGTGAACGTTAAGAGATCCTGACCGTGGAAACGCTTTACCACAGACAGTGCACTTAAAAGGCTTCTCTCCTGTGTGTTGTCTCTGGTGAGTTCTAAGTAGTGGTAAACGTCGAAATACCTTCTCGCATATAGTACACTTGAAGGTCTTCTTGGCCATGTGTATTTGTGGTTGAAATTAATGTGTCCAGTGTGGCTCATGTCGTATGGACACTGCTCGCATTGATTCCTTCTACCACTGGGCTGTCTTGAGTCTCTGCTTCATGTCATTCACCTACACATTACACACAAAATATATATAACCAATATACATGATACACATTATAGAACACCTCCACATTATACACATCTACACCTTACACAATATACACACGCGTTACATACTGACACACAGTACACCCAGGGGACATGAGATGCACACATTACAGACAATATATACAGATTATACACGCACACGTAGTATTATTCACGATGTACTTACAAAAAAATCAGCGGACTACCTGCTGGATCTCCTCACTGTTTCGAAGAACAAATGTGACCTAAGGTCTTTGCTCATTACCAGCTTCACATTCCTTATTGCCGTACAAATACTGGAGGAAGGGCCTTTTCATTGATGCCCCAGGGTCTGGAATGCTATCGCCAATAAACTGCAACTTGGATCACTACCTGTGAGATCTTCACTCAAAACTGCTCTAGAGGAGATGTACACCCCTAGCTGTCACTGCTATTCAGAATGGCCTGAAATCAAATGTATCATTCCGGATAACCGCTACAAAGTATGATCTTGAGTTTTGATTATAGTGTGCTGATCTGTAAAAAAATTTGATTCTGCTACTGATACTCCTGCTGTTATGGAGTGACTCATGCAGCCAACTATGGCTGCAAAGTTTGGTCGTACATGTTATGTAGATCTTTATTGTTAAATTTGATTCAGTTCCTAGGATCACTGTTACATTGTTTTATAGCTTTATTTTGGTGATTTTGAAAAGTTTTGGTTTAGCCATGTTTGTTTGTTGTAGCACAGAGTTAGGCTGATAACTTTAATCTAAATTGTCTTATGGTTATTGTTTGACTTTTTGCACACAGCGTTGAAATATGGTGTTTTTTCTTGAAGACTTTGCTGTTTTTTCCAGGATTTTTCTGTTGTATGTAGTCACTTTAAGATGTTTCTTGTTCATGTTTTTGTTTTGTTGCGGTTGCACCCATAGCTCACAGGTTATACCTAATAAATGAAACTAAACTAAACACCCAGCCGAACAGACACTTAGGCATGCGGTGGCTGGGAATGCGGGCGACATAACCCAGCCAATGCACTCACTTGCAAGGAGAGCTCACAGATTTTTTTAAATCATTCAATATTTTTATCACACCAGGTAATGCGCACTGAGCAATAGATCTCTTTTTCAGAAATGACCTGGCCACAAATGATAGCTCAACGAAGTGGCTTATCATCACGTGGACATTTTTTTTTTTAGCAGCCAAATATTCTAAAAGTATATTATAAATGTCAGGGTCCGGATTGAACCTATGACCTCCTGTATACCAGGCGATGTAGTTAACATCTCACCATTGTGGCAGCACTGATAGACTTTGTCCAGATCTTGTTATATTTTCTAAATGGAAATATTGTTTTGTTGTTTTGGGGGAGGGGGGGGGGCAGAGCTTCGTGACGTCATATTTGAGGGGGTCTGACTTTTTGTGACACCATGTGACGAGGGGGGGAGGTAAAAAATCGGCCAAAATCACGTGACGTATTTATGGACGGCCCCTAACATGGCTGATGACCAATAAGCAGCCATCCCTCGACTGCACCTGGGCATCGATGACATGCAGTACACCCAGTAGCAATATATACATATTACACACAATATATACACATACACACAACAATAACCTATTGCCACTGTTATGACATCACCACGTGCTTGTGCCAGGCACTGTGCACTTTAAGGCCATGTGAATTGTTGAACGCCTGCTGGCTGGTCAATATACAGACCCAGATACAATGGGTTGACTGAGATAATTGGCAGATGCATCACCTGTGTCCTCTACTGTGCCAGCTCGATGTGTTTTAGCCACCCGGCGCTCCTCTCATTTGTAGAGAGCGTCGCTCCTCTGCCCTCCGTTGTTGCGGGAGGGCGACTGCCTCCAACTGTCCAGTAGCGTCCTTCACGAGCCTCCTCCTCCTCCAGAGGCCGATCTTGACACGCTGGTACCAGTCGTGAGCAAATTCACTCAGCTCCACATCCTCCTGTATCACATCACTCACACATCGTCCTGTATAATATCACCTCATCTTTAGCCCATGACACACCCGTTTAGGCTCCTGTATATAACTTAACAAAAGCTGCTTGGGCATGCAGTGGCTGGGCATACGGGGCACATGACCCAGCCGACGCAGCCTCGCCTGTTGGAGGAGTTCACCGATGGGACTGTCCAGATCTTTCAAGGATTTGCGAGCTCCTCACATAAAGCAGCCTGCTTCAATCTAGGCGAGATCGAAGGCAGCGGCGGTAGTAACGTCGGCAGCAGTAGCAGCTGTTGAAAGTTATCACTTATGGCCTTTAAGAACCTTGATCCGTCCCTGCAGCAACCACCACTACTACTACGAGCACTAAAACTACAACCAAACAACAACCACAACTTCGACCACAACTACGACCACCACGACAACCACAACTATAACCACAACTACAACCACCACGACAACCACAACTATAACCACAACTACAACCACCACGACAACCACAACTACAACCACCACAACACCACCAAAATTACAATCACCACAACTACGACCACCACAACCAGAACCACCACAACACCACCACAACAACCACCACGACCACCACAACCACAACAACTACGACCACCACAACTACGACCACCACAACCACAACAACTAGGACCACCACAACTACAACCACACCACCACAACTACCACAAAAACTACGACCACGACAACCACCACAACAACCACGACCACCACAACTATGACCACAACAACTACGACCACAACCACAACAACCACGACCACCACAACCACCACAACTACGACCACAACATAACCACCACAACTACGACCACAACAACTAGGACCACCACAACACAACCACAACACCACAACCACCACAACTACGACCACAACCACCACAACTACGATGTCAGCGCCTCTGCTCAGAGAACCACGGAGTCGACTCACTAGCGTCACTTCCTGGTTCAGGGGTCGTCTCGTGACGTCATCGAGCGCGAGACGGGCTCAGAGTGAGGGCGGGGAAAGAGGGGCGGGGGTATCAAGCGCGTGCATTGTGTGGGCAACAAAGAAGGAGGAGTTTCTAAAGAACTGCAAATGCCCTACTACCATATAATACACCTGTGTGAAAAAATTAAAATATAAACTACATCAATATATCTTCTTGGTTCTTTCGGTAAAGTCACGTAGAATGGAAACAATAAAATAATAAAAATTATATTTTATATTATATTATTTATATTATTTTATTATATTAATTGTCGTGAGCTTTATATTATTTTTTATTTTATTATTTTATCATTTCCATTCTACGTGGTTTTACCGAAAGAACCAAGAAGATGAATCCCTGCAGTCACGAAAGCTTTAAATCGAAATTTACATCAATATAATCAATGTGCTTAATATACTTTCCAATAAGCTGAGCTATTAACATTAAGTAACTGGGTATACGCTACACTATATAATGACTACCATATAGTGAACCGATAAAAACTAAAATATAAAATACATCAATGTAATCAATATAGTCAATATACTCTCCAATAAGCTGAACTACTAACAGTAAGTCATACATTACACTTCTACGTCGCAAAAACACAATATGCCTCCAGCTAAACTTTTTTCTTACATCACATGGATATACCCCGTACTATACACTGCCATAGACAAACCCAACATTGAATTATACACTGCGTTACTATACACCACCTTAGACTATACATTGTAATATTACACTATGTATTATTCTACACACCCTACTGTATACCACACTGCTGTATATTCACTATACAATTACGATACTATATATTACCTCATACATTATATTAGACATTACACTGTTATACTATTTATTATTCTACAATCTGCTATACACCATCTCATTGATCGTCGCGTGAAAGGTACCAAGAGGAAGCAACGAAATATGTCAATGGGAGAGTGGTAGAAGGAGACTTGCAGCAGAGCAAAGACTCCATTTCGTGAGGAGAAAACGTGAACACAATCAGTTAAGACCCGAAATGGTTTATCACGTCCTTCCAATGATTGTTGAGCCAGAGTCCATCTTCTCGGGTTGAAATGGTCTCTGTGTTTATATATGTGGATGGCCTCATGAACGAATCTCTCATGGTAGCCGGATGGCCTTCAGAGAGCCTCCGTCTTGGAGAAGTCAATGTCATGTGAGCCCACTGAATTATAACAATGGTCTGCCACGGCTGAGGTGTTCGTTCTACCGTGTTTCAAGTCTGCTTTATGTTCACGGATGCGGTCCGAGACATGTCGTTTCGTTTCTCCAATGTAACTGCTACCACAGAGGCAACTTAGTTTGTAGATGCCAGGGTACTGTATGTCTGGAACCACATCTTTTACAGAAGGGACCAGATCACGGATTTTATGTACTGTGTTGAATCGGACCTGGATCTTGTGTTTGTTCAAGATTGTGGAGGTCTTTTTTGTGACCCCCGCAATGTAGGGTAAGTTGATGGTTTTGAAAGGCTCCTCAAGAGGATCCTTCTTCATGGTTGGAGTGATGGCTTTGCGGATTGTGTAGTCGGAGTAACCATTAGCCTTGAGAGCTAGGTGTACGTGCTTGAGTTCACAGACAATGTGTTCCTGGTCGGAGATGCATTGGGCTTCATGGTGTAGAGCAGGGGTCCTCAAACTACGGCCCGCGGGCCACATGCGCCCGCCGAGGACATTTATCCGGCCCATGGTCACTAATTGGGCTGCGCTTGTGAGCACTAATTGGGCTGCGGTGGTGGGCACTGATTGGGCTGCGGTGGCGAGCACTGATTTGGCTGCGCTGGTGAGCACTGATTGAGCTGCGGCGGTGGGCACTGATTGAGCTGCGGCGGTGGGCACTCATTGGGCTGCGCTGGTGAATGGTTCAATGGGCCAATTGACTGGACTTGCCCCCCAGGCCTAAGGCTGCCAGCCCTCCCCTGGCTGCGCTTGACTGGCTCTCCCTCCCTCAGTTCCCTCACTTGCCCCTCGGCTCCACTCCCAGTGATAATCCTGTGTGCTGGGGATATAGATCCCCAGCTCACGCACCGCTGAGTAAATGATAGAGGGGTAATAACAGAGTGATCTCTGATCTCTGGAGGGGCTGCCTGCTGTTTTCCCGTGCTGGTCAGTGACAGACAGCCGAGGAGTAGGAAACCCAATTTAAATGACAGTAAGTGCATTTATATTCTGATTGCTATTCAGTTGTATGAGGTTATATGTTGTATGTTGTGTAAGCCCCGGTTCATACTGTTGCGATCTCTGAGCAGTGCGAGTTCAGCCATATGCTTGTATGGCTGAACTTGCATTAGATTCGGAAGAAAAAAGGCACATGTGCCTTCTTTTTTCCTGCAGTGGAATCGGATCGCATGGGTCTTCTCCCCCATGCGATCAGATTCCTATGCGAGTTCGCAGATCGCACTGCGATCTGTGAACAAAACTGCAGGTGTAATTATATATATTGGTATTTTACTAATAGCAATTTTGACTCCCTAGGAAACAATGATGTCAAGAAAGAGAAAAACTGACTCGAAGTGTAGGATATTCAAAGAACAGTGGACTTATGATTACTTTTTCATGCAGTACAAGGAAAGAGCTGTGTGTCTGATATGCCAGAATATAGTGTCTGTGTTCAAATAATACAATTTACGTCGACACTATGAAACTCAACATAAAGATAAATATGATTGTTTGGTCGGAGAAGTGAGAAAAGATAAAATATTAAAACTGAAAAATACATTCACAACTCAGCAAAATACTTTTGTGAAGCAGAAGCAGCTACATATTTCATCACTGCGAGCAAGTTTTCAAGTTGCCAAGCTAATAGCGTGCACTGGCAGACCATTCGTGAGGGAGAATTTGTTAAAGAATGCCTTCTTTCTGTTGCCAAAGAGATGTGTCCAGAGAAGGCCGATTTATTTAGTACAGTGAGTCTTTCAGGACCTACAATTACACGGAGGATTGAAGAAATGGGAGATAATTTGCATCAGCATTTGCAAAACTCCACAAAAAAACTTTCCTATTTTTCCTTGGCACTCGACGAAAGCAATGATGTTCGTGATTTTGCACAACTTCTAATTTTTATTCGTGGGACGAATGACTATTTCGAAGTCACAGAAGAGCTTGCTGCACTGCAAAGCATCAAAGGAACAACTACAGGAGAGGATATCTATGAAAAGGTTTGCCAAACTGTGAATGCTTTGGAGCTGAACTGGGCTAAACTAGCCAGTGTGACAACTGATGGTGCTCCTAGCATGGTGGGGTCTAAGAAAGGAGTAATTACTCGCATTATCCAAGAGATGGACAAACATAACCATTCTCATCCAATAGCCATACACTGCCTCATCCACCAACAAGCGCTGTGTAGTAAATCACTGAAGTGGGACTCTGTTATGAAAATTGTGGTACCTTGTGTTAACTTCATTAGAGCTCATGCACTAAACCAGACAATTTCAGGAATTTCTGTCTGAGCTAAATGTTGACTATGAAGATGGTCTGTACCACACAGAAGTCCGTTGGCTGAGTCGAGGGAGAGTTTTGAAACGTTTCTATGACTTACTTCCACAGATTACAGCTTTTCTGCTTTCAAAAAACAAAGTACCAGAGCTCAATGATGCAGAATGGAAATGGCACCTTGCCTTTCTGACAGATGTAACAGAGCTACTCAGCAGTTTCAATGTGCAACTTCAAGGAAAGGGGAAGCTCATCTGTGATATGCAATCACATGTCAAAGCATTTGAAGTAAAATTAGGCCTCCTCATCAAACAAGTGAAGGAGGAAAACTTCTGCCATCTCCCCTCAACTCAAAATCTGTTAGCGGAAAAACCATTGGTTGCATTCCCAAACAAAACATGTGTGGATTCACTGGAAAAATTGCAAAAGGAGTTCCAATTTAGATTTGAAGAGCTTCATCTCCATGAACAGGACATACAGCTTTTCCGTAACCCATTTTCTATTGACATTGAAAATGTGGATACAATTTACCAAATGGAACTGGCTGAACTGCAGAATTGTGCCTCTCTGAAAGACGCATTCAAGTCAAGCAGCCTTCATAATTTCTATGCATCTCTCCCTCTGAGACATATCCTCATCTCAGGAACCATGCACTCAAAATGGCAACCATCTTTGGCAGCACTTATGTCTGTGAACAGACTTTTTCCAGAATGAAACATTTGAAATATCCAACCAGATCTAGACGAACGGATGCACACTTGCATCACTTGTTACGACTAGCAGTGACAAATATGGAACCGGACATTGACCATCTCATTAGCCAAAAGCAGGCCCATAGTTCCCATTGAAATACTGGCAAGTTTGTTGATTTAACTTTACTTGTTCTTCATTTTAAATACTGTATTTGTTCCCGTTTTGTTTCTTCACTTCAAAATAAGATATGTGCAGTGTGCATAGGAATTTGTTCATAGTTTTTTTTAAACTATAGTCTGGCCCTCCAACGGTCTGAGGGACAGTGAACTGGCCCCCTGTTTAAAAAGTTTGAGGACCCCTGGTGTAGAGTCTTGATGAGCAAATTCTTCTGGGATGGATGGTGGTGGGAATCCGGTTTTAGGTAAGCATCCGTAGGGTAGCTTTCCTGTAGACAGAGTAGCTCATTGAACCATCAGGTCTCCTCTTAACTAGGACATCCAAAAAGGGTAGCTTGCCATCTTTTTAGACTTCCATGGTGAATCTGATGGCTGGGTGTATGGAATTGATGTGGTCGAGAAATTGGTCTAGAGCAGGCCGGCCATGTGGCCAGATGACAAAAGAGTCATCCACGTACCTGTTCCATAAGGTCGGGGTAGAGAGGCAGCCTGGATGGCATCAGTCTCAAATTTCTCGATCAAAACGTTGGCTACAACCGGAGAAAGGGGGGAGCCCATTGGGGTGCCCTCAGTTTGTTTGTAGAAAGTTTCATTCCAGGTGAAGTATGTATTGCTTAAGCAGTGTCTCACAGGGGGGTACCTCGTATTCAGTCCTTGATGAACCAAGTCTTCAATGATTGCGATGGTGTCAGGTACAGGAACTTTGGTGAATAAGGAAACCACATCAAAACTGACAAGCAGGTCGTCTGGGGATAGGGAAATACCCTTGATTGTCGATACCAGGTGGGTAGAGTTTAGTACCACAGAGGTGGTTTTTCCAGTGAAAGGCCGCAGGATTTCAGACAAAAAACGAACCAGTTTGTAGGTAGGGGAGTTGATAGTAACACAATTGGACGAAATGGTGTATCTTCTTTATGTATTTTTGGTAAGCCATATAATCTTGGTGGCCTGACCACAAGTTTCAACGAGAACTGTTTGGTTTGATCAAATAATGTGGTTGAATCAGAAATGATTTTGTTGGTTTTGATGACGAGGCTGTTGGTGGGGTCTCTTAATTTTTTGTATAGCTGCCATCATTAAGGACCCTCATGATGGTGAGCGGGCCTGGGTCAAACTACGTGGCCGGGAGTCAGAGCATTTCCCTGTACACCTTGGGGTGCGACAGGGATGTCCTCTGGCTCCCACATTATTTAACATCTATTTTGACCACGTAGTTCATGAAGCCTTCAATAGCTGTACCGGGGAATCTCCATTTGGTACAGATATAATGGGAGGCTGATCGATGCCGGGTGCGATCAAGGGATGGCTCCCTATTGGTCAACCACGATATGTATGCCGATGATTTGGTAATAGCTGCTCATTCAGAGGAGTTGGAGACGCTGCTGCTGAGACTGGAGCGAGCCACTAAGAGGTGGGGCCTTACCATCAACCCACCAAACCTAAGCACCTGCCTGGGTATTTTGTACTATCGGACACTCCACGCCCACAACGTGGACCCCCATAATGGAGCATCTTCGCCGGTTGGAAACCTTTAGGCTGGCCGGCCTACGATCCATCCTGGGTTTAACCAGGCTGGATTGTGTGAGGAGCTCACACATCCTTGAAAGATCTGGGCAAAGTCCCATCGGTGAGCTCCTCCGGCAGCCAAGGCTGCGTTGGCTGGGTCATGTAGCCCGCATGCCCAGCCACCGCATGCCTAAACAGCTTTTTTCGGCTGGATCGAGGGGGCTAAACGGGCGCGGCACAGGCTAGAGAGAGATGGAGTGATGTGGTACAGGAGGACGTGGAGCTGAGTGGACTTGCCGATGACTGGTACCAGCGGTGTCAAGATCGGCCTCTGTGGAGGAGGCTCGTGAAGGACGCTAATGGGCAGTTGGAGGCAGTTGCCCTCCAGCAACAACGGAGGGCGGAGGAGAGACGCTCACAACGAGCGGAGCGCCGGATGGCTAAAACACAGCAAGTTGGCACAGTAGGGGGCACAGGTGGTGCATCAGCCAATCATCTCGGTCATCTCAGTCAGTCGACCCGTGGCACCTGGGTCTGCCCCGTGACCTCTGCCAGCGGGCGTTCGACACTTCACGTGGCCTCAAGGTGCACATGGCCTGGCACAAGCGTCGTGGTGATGTCACCGCCACTTAGTGGCGAATAGCGGTTGTTGTTGTTTGCGTCAATGTGTGTGTGAGGTCACGTATGTCTGTGTGTACATTGATATGTGTAACTCCATGTGTGTGTGTCTAAAGTCGCTGTGTGTGCGTGCCTCCATGTTAGTCAGTGTAAGTACATTTATTTGCGTGTCTGTAGGTCATGTGTGCGTGTTAGTCCATGTGTGCACTTTATTCACTTGGTCAAGGCCTATGATACCATCAGTCGGCCTAGGCTCTGGGTTGTTGTTCGTGCTTTCAGAGTCCCTGACTCCATTGTGAATACAGACACATTTGCTCAAAAATAGTACGCGCGCCCCACGCTTTCATTTAGTCAGTTACAATAAGAGTACATGAAACATATATATAATGCAAAGTACTTGAACAGAAAATGTATTTATTACTTTTTATCACATTTCATAAAAGCGTGTTAAAAAAAGTTTAAATTTTTTATTTTATCGTTGTTCATCCACCAGCTTTCTTTCATTTTTAATTAAACGCATCGGAGTTTTGACGTTTATCCTTGTTTTGTGTGTTATTAGACGATGTGGTGTAGAGAAATGCACAGCGAGGCCAAGACAGGTCCCATTATGTTCCTTATTTTAAAGAAAACTATGAATTGTTCTCGAGAGGAAGATGGTACCTACACTTCTAAGCTGACAGTTCGTGTCGCACAAACATCTGCAGTCACATGAATACAAGGACATTGCTCATATTCATACCACGCAATCGATCTGTCCAGACATCCCATATTCTATACGTGACCCGATACACGCAACTTGCTACATCGAGACACACAATCGGTTAATGGGTAATCATTCGTTCATAATGCTAAGATTTACAGAATCTGAGGAACCAGAAGTATATTTTCCGAGCAAACCACATTGAGCAGAGATTTGTTTTAAGGGCGACTCGGGCCAGTAAGTAACATCAAAGCATTCCACCCAATTACAGATAAAACAAAGAATGTAATAGTAATTACGTTGTAAAATAGCATTCACACCTAAACGTTGGTGATTTGAATAAGAGAGTCAGTTTGAATGATGACAGAAGATGGCCGGATGGAGATTCCAAGAGACGAAACTTCTTAGGTGGTTCCCAAGGCTTTGGGGTAGCTACGTTAAATGAAAGGTAACCTCTGAGTGGATGACGCCGACAGCTGCACGTATTGTTGTAATGAGAGATGCCTGTAAATATGGTGACCTTATTGGGAATTCTTTCAGACCTTTCCAGACCCCACTTCAAACGGGCTGGGCCCTCAATCTGCTTTGTCCAAAAACTTCGAAGATAAATTTGCCCCTTGAGAGCCTGAACAGACTTTTAAGACAAGTGTGGCAGCGAGCACGCTGAAGGCCGGCACGGTACACGAGGGGGTGGGTGGCCAGGACCATGCCCGTCCGCCTTTGTCTTCCCAGTGGTGTTTAGGCACACCAGGTACTAATTTGAGGATGAGTTGACCTCGGGGAGGCCCAGGACCAATTCAGATAATTGTCACCGATGTCGACCGTGAAAGGGAATCAAACTCGGGTTCCCGCGCTCGAAAGACAGCACACTAACGACTGCATGATCCCTCCGCCAAAAACTCCACCCACACCTCCACATCCACAACCTTCTGGGGGTCGCCTCGCCCTCCCTCAGAGTCCGAATGCTCCTCCTGCTTGACGCTGCCTCCATTCACCTGGAGGTCGGGCCTGGAGTTGAGTCTTCATCTTCACATTCCACCTTCACTTCTTCACATTCCATCTTCACATTTTCACGTTCCACCTTCACCTCTTCACATTCCCTCTTCACTTCNTTACATTCCATCTTCACCTTTTCACATTCCCCCTTCACTTCTTCCCATTCAACCTTCACTGCTGGCCACGTTGCTAAACTCGGGTTGTCTTTTGGGTCTTGTTGCTTGCGAGATGGGCTCGATTCCACCTCCTTCTCCACATGGATCTTCTCATGCCTATTTCGGTTGTCTAACCGTGTGAATAACTTCCCACACACAGTGCACTTGAAGGGCTTCTCACCTGTGTGTGTCATCTGGTGCATTTGGAGATGTGATAACTGTCTAAATGTCTTCTCACACAAAGTGCACTTGAAGGGCTTCTCGCCTGTGTGTTGTCTCTGGTGAATGGTAAGACATCTGAGCGTGTAAATGCTTTACCACACACAGTGCACTTGAAGGGCTTCTCGCCTGTGTGTTGTCTCTGGTGAATGGTAAGACATCTTGAGCGTGTAAATGCTTTCCACACACAGTGCACTTGAAGGGCTTCTCGCCTGTGTGTTGTCTCTGGTGAACGTTAAGAGATCCTGACATGTAAACGCTTTACCACACACAGTGCACTTGAAGGGCTTCTCGCCTGTGTGTTGTCTCTGGTGAACGTTAAGAGATCCTGAACATGTAAACGCTTTACCACACACAGTGCACTTGAAGGGCTTCTCGCCTGTGTGTTGTCTCTGGTGAACGTTAAGAGATCCTGACTGTAAACGCTTTACCACAAACAGTGCACTTGAAGGGCTTCTCGCCAGTGTGTGTTATCTGGTGAATTTGGAGATGTGATGACTGTCTAAATGTCTTCTCACACAAAGTGCACTTGAAGGGCTTATCACTTGAGTGTGTTTTCTGATGTTGAAACAAAGTTCCTGAAGTTGCAAATGCCTTTCCACACACAGTGCATTTGAAGGGTTTTTCGCTGTGTTTTTCTGGTGAGCGTTAAGAGATCCTGACCGTGGAAACGCTTTACCACAGACAGTGCACTTAAAGGGCTTCTCTCCTGTGTGTTGTCTCTGGTGAGTTCTAAGTAGTGGTAAACGTCGAAATACCTTCTCGCATATAGTACACTTGAAGGTCTTCTTGGCCATGTGTAATTTGTGGTTGAAATTAATGTGTCCAGTGTGGCTCATGTCGTATGGACACTGCTCGCATTGATTCCTTCTACCACTGGGCTGTCTTGAGTCTCTGCTTCATGTCATTCAACCTACACATTACACACAAAATATATATAACCAATATACATGATACACATTATAGAACACCTCCACATTATACACATCTACACCTTACACAATATACACACGCATTACATACTGACACACAGTACACCCAGGGGACATGAGATGCACACATTACACACAATATACACAGATTATACACGCACACATAGTATTATTCACGATGTACTTACAAAAAAATCAGCGGACTACCTGCTGGATCTCCTCACTGTTTCGAAGAACAAATGTGACCTAACGTCTTTGCTCATTTACCAGCTTCACATTCCTTATTGCCGTACAAATACTGGAGGAAGGGCCTTTTCTATTGATGCCCCCAGGGTCTGGAATGCTATCGCCAATAAACTGCAACTTGGATCACTACCTGTGAGATCTTCACTCAAAACTGCTCTAGAGGAGATGTACACCCCTAGCTGTCACTGCTATTCAGAATGGCCTGAAATCAAATGTATCATTCCGGATAACCGCTACAAAGTATGATCTTGAGTTTTGATTATAGTGTGCTGATCTGTAAAGGTGTATTGAAATTTTGATTCTGCTACTGATACTCCTGCTGTTATGGAGTGACTCATGCAGCAAACTAGGCTGCAAAGTTTGGTCGTACATGTTATGTATATCGTTTATTGTTAAATTTGATTCAGTTCCTATGATCACTGTTACATTGTTTTTAGCTTTATTTTGGTGATTTTGAAAACGTTTTAGTTTAGCCATGTTTGTTTGTTGTAGCACAGAGTTAGGCTGATAACTTTAATCTAAATTGTCTTATGGTTATTGTTTGACTTGCATCCCACTGGGATTTTTGCACACAGCGTTGAAATAGTGTTTTTTCTTGAAGACTTTGCTGTTTTTTCCAGGATTTTTCTTTGCATGTAGTCACTTTAAGATGTTTCTTGTTCATGTTTTTGTTTTGTTGCGGTTGTACCCATAGCTCACAGGGTTATACCTAATAAATGAAACTAAACTAAATGAAACACCAGCTGAAAAGACACGTAGGCATGCGGTGGCTGGGAATGCGGGCGACATAACCCAGCCAATGCACTCACTTGCCAGGAGAGCTCACAGATTTTTTTAAACCATTAAATATTTTATAAACCAGGTAAAGCGCACTGAGCAATAGATCTCTTTTTCAGAAATGACCTGGCCACAAATGATAGCTCAACGAAGTGGCTTATCATCACGTGGACATTTTTAGCAGCCAAATATTCTAAAAGTATATTTATAAATGTCAGGGTCCGGATTGAACCTATGAAGTCCTGTATACCAGGTGATGTAGTTAATCTCACCATTGTGGCACCACTGATGGGACTTTGTCCAGATCTTGCAATGATCCCTGAACAACTTACACAAACCAGTGTGGATAAACCCAGGATGGATCGTAGACAGGCTAGCCTGAATATTACAAACTGGTGCAGATGTTCAGTTAGAGGGGCTCCACATTTTGCAAGGGAGGCATGACTGTATCCGAGAAGATCTGAAGCTTCGTGTGGAGCGACAGGCGAGGTAGCTGCCACGCAGAATTATGCAGTCGCTTAAATGAAAATGCTGTCCGACTGATTCAGAGTGAGACCTCTGTCGTCAAACCGGTGCTGGACATAAGCACACTGCCCAGGTATGGGAAACTCTCCAACCTCTCATCAACTGTTACACCACCAATGGGGAGCTGAGGGGTGGAGTCTTTGATGACACAAAATACCCAGGCAGGTGCTTAGTTTTGGTGGGGCTGATGGTAAGACCCCACCTCTTTGTGACACACTCCAGGTTCAGCAGCAGCACCTCCAACTCCACCTCTGAGTGAGCAGCAATCACCAGATCATCAGCAAACATAAGGGGCCGTCCATAAATGACGTCACACACCTAGGGGGGGAGGGGGTCAGACATTTGTGACATGTGTGACGAGAGGGGAGGGGGGGTTGAGAAATCTCACGTCACATCAAAATGCGAACTTTAAATGAATATAAACATAACATGTGTTATAACACAANTTTTTTTTTCATTATTAACTATTTGATTATTTAAATTTACTAAGGTCACCTTTTATTTATTCCATGAAGGAGCATTTTGCTTCTCCATGGTAGAATGGAGAAGCATAAATTTTGTAAATTTTTGAATGATTATTAAAAATATATATTTTAATGATTCTACCAGGGCTTTCATTCTGCGGAATGAATATGTGATTGTTATAATTGTACTCTCCATTTTGCTTCGTTCTATTATAATATAATTTCAATATATTCTGAACATTGGCAGTTTTATTGAAAGTTTAATATTTTCAAGTACATTTTATGAGAAATTTTACGCGAAATTTCAGCTTTCCAACGGCTCCTTTTTAATAAATGTTTTCTCCTACAACATCAGAGTGCAGCGCCACATTAAATACGCACTACAGTGACAATAGTTAAGTGATTTGAAGCATGTTTTTTTTATCAAAATGGAAATATGATTGGGGGGGGGGGGGAGAGCTTTGTGACGTCATATTTGAGGGGGGTCTGACTTTTTGTGATGCCATGTGACGAGGGGGGGGGGGTCAAAAATCGGCCAAAATCGCGTGACGTCATTTATGGACAGCCCCTAACATGGTTGACCAATAAGGAGCCATCCCTCGACTGCACCCGGGCATCGATCACATGCAGTACACCCAGTAGCAATACATACATATTACACACAAAACATATATACACATACACACAACAATAACCTATTTGACACTGTTGTGACATCACCACGTGCTTGTGCCAGGCACTGTGGACTTTAAGGCCATGTGAATTGTTGAACGCCTGCTGGCTGGTCACAAGACAGACCCAGATACAATGGGTTGACTGAGATAATTGGCAGATGCATCACCTGTGTCCTCTACTGTGCCAGCTCGATGTGTTTTAGCCACCCGGCGCTCCTCTCATTTGTAGAGAGCGTCGCTCCTCTGCCCTCCGTTGTTGCTGGAGGGCGACTGCCTCCAACTGTCCAGTAGCGTCCTTCACGAGCCTCCTCCTCCTCCAGAGGCCGATCTTGACACAGCTGGTACCAGCGTGAGCAAATTCACTCAGCTCCACATCCTCCTGTATCACATCACTCACACATCGTCCTGTATAATATCTCATCTTTAGCCCATGACACACCCGTTTAGGCTCCTGTATATAACTTAACAAAAGCTGCTTGGGCATGCAGTGGCTGGGCATACGGGGCACATGACCCAGCCGACGCAGCCTCGCCTGTTGGAGGAGTTCACCGATGGGATGTCCAGATCTTTCAAAGATTTGCAGCGGCGGTAGTAACGTGGGCAGCAGTAGCAGCTGTTGAAAGTGATCACTTATGGCCTACAAGAACCTTGATCCGTCCCTGCAGCAACCACCACTACTACTACGAGCACTAAAACTACAACCAAAACAACAACCACAACTTCGACCACGACAACTACGACCACCACAACAACCACAACTACAACCACCAACAAAACTACGACCACCAAAATTACGACCACCATAACCACTACAACCACCACAACCACCACAACCAGCACCACCACAACCACCACCACAACAACCACCACGACCACCACAACCACCACAACCACGACCACCACAACATAACCACCACAACTACGACCACCACAACTACGACCACCACAACTACGACCACCACAACTACGACTACAACAACTACGACCACAACAACTAGGACCACCACAACTACAACCACCACCACCACAACTACCACAAAAACTACGACCACGACAACCACCACGACCACCACAACTATGACCACCACAACTACAAACACCACAACCACCACCAAAACTACGACCACCACAACCACCACAACTACGACCACAACAACTACGACCACCACAACATAACCACCACAACTACGACCACAACAACTACAACCACCACAACTACGACCACCACAACCACCACAACTACGACCACCACAACCATAACTACGACCACAGCTACGACCACAACAACTACGACCACCACAACTACGACCACAACAACACAACCACCACAACCACGACCACCACATCCACGACCACCACAACCACCACCACCACAACCACCACTACAACCACCACAACACAACCACCACAACACAACCACCACCACGACCACCACAACCACCACAACACAACCACCACCACGACCACCACAACCACCACAACACAACCACCACAACAACTACGATGTCAACACCTCTGCTCAGAGACCCACGGAGTCGACTCACCAGCGTCACTTCCTGGTTCAGGGGTTGTCTCGTGACGTCATCGAGCGCGAGACGGGCTCAGAGTGAGGGGCGGGGGATGAGTGGGACGGGGGGAGAGGGCGGGGGGGTAAAGGAGCGGGGGGGGTAGATGGGCGGGGGATGAGTGGGCGGGGGGAGAGGGGCGGGGGTATCAAGCGCGTGCATTGTGTGGGCAACAAAGAAGGAGGAGTTTCTAAAGAACTGCAAATGCCTACTACCATATAATACACCTGTGTGAAAAAACTAAAATATAAACTACATCAATATATCTTCTTGGTTCTTTCGGTAAAGTCACGTAGATTGGAAATAATAAAAAAACTAATAAAAACCATAATAAAAGAATATAATAAAATAGATTATTATTTTATATTATACTCGCAGAAGTACCCGGCGTTGCCCGGGTTAAAAATATATTTCTTAATAACCTTACATATTGTCAAAGCCCGGTGGGCTTTGACAATACCTTTCACCACTCACCACTCACAACTCACCCTCACCACTCATCCTCACCACTCACTACTCACCATTCACCCTCACAACTCACCAATCTCCCTCACCAATCTCCCTCACCACTCACCCTCACCACTCACCATCACCACTCACCAATCACCAAACACCCTCCCCACTAACCCTCACCACTCACTCTCACCATTCACCCTGACCATTCAGCCTCACCCCTCACTCTCACCATTCACCCTGACC
This sequence comes from Lethenteron camtschaticum, assembly GCA_018977245.1. NCBI lineage: Eukaryota > Metazoa > Chordata > Hyperoartia > Petromyzontiformes > Petromyzontidae > Lethenteron > Lethenteron camtschaticum. The sequence goes on from WFAB01001676.1 coordinate 104,481, forward strand.
ATTCAGCGTCACCACTCACCACTCACCCTCACCACTCACCCTCTGCCTCACCACTCACGCTTACCACTCACCCTCACCACCACCACTCACCCTCACCACTCACGCTCACCACTCACTCTCTCCCTCTCCACTCACCCTCACAACACACTAATCACCCTCACCCTCACCACTCACCCTCACTACTCACTAATGACCCTTACCACTCACCACTCATCCTCGCTACTTACTACTCACCTTCACCACTCACCTTCACCACTGCCTCTCACCACTCACCCTCACCACTCATCCCCACCACTCACCCCTAACCACTTACCCTCACCACTCACCATTCACCACTCACCCTCACCACTCACCCTCGCCACTCATCCTCACCACTCACCATCACCATAAACCCTAACCACTCACCCTCACCACTAACCCTCACCACTCACCCTCACCACTAATCCTCACCCTCACGACTCACCCTTACTACTCACCACTCAACGTCACCACTCTTTGTCACCACTCACCCTCACCATCACAACTCACCCTCACCACTCACCATCACCACTCACCCTCACTACTCACCCTCACTACTCACCATCACCACTCACCCTCACCACTCACCACCACCAATCACCGCTCACCACTAACCCTCACCACTCACCCTCACCACTAACCCTGACCCTCACCACTGACCACTCACCCTCCCCACTCACCCTTCCTACTCACCACTCAACCTCACCACTAACCCTCACCCCTGACCACTCACCCTCCCACTCACCACTCACCCTTCTTACTCACCACTCAACCTCACCACTCACCACTCACCCTCACCACTCACCCTTCCTACTCACCACTCAACCTCACCACTGATCACTCACCACTCACGCTTACCCTCACCACTCACTCTCACCACTCACCCTTACTATTCACCACACACCCTCACCACTCACCCTCAACATCAACACTCGCCCTCACCACTCACCATCATCACAAATCCTAACCACTCACCCTCACCACTCACCCTCACCACTCACTCTCACCACACCCTCAGCACTCACCCTCCCCACTCACCCTCACCACTTAACCTCACCACTCACCCTCACCACTCACCCTCACCATTCACCCTCAACACTCACCCTCACCCCTCTCCCTCACCACTCTCCCTCACCACTCACCGTCACCACTCACCCTCACCACTTACCACTCACCCCTCACCATCACCACTCACCCTCAGCACTAACCCTGACCCCTCACCACTGACCACTCACCCTCACCACTAACCCTCACCATCACCACTCACTACTCACCACTCAACCTCACCACTCTTCGTCATCACTCACCCTCACCACTCACTCACCACTCACCCCTCACACTCACCCTCACCACTCACCCTCACCATCACCACTCACCCTCACCACTCTCCCTCACCACTCACCACTCACTCTCACCATTCACCCTCACCATTCAGCCTCACCACTCACCCCTCACCCTCACCACTCACCGTCACAACCACCACTCACCCTCACCACTCAACCTCACCACTCAACCTCACCCTCACTACTCACCATTCATCCTGACCAATCACCACTGACCAATCACCACTCACCAATCTCCACTAACCCTCACCACTCAACCTCACCACTCACCCTCACCATCACCACTCACCCTCACCACTCACCACTCACCACTCTCACCACTCACCCTTACCCTCACCACTCACTCTCACCACTCACCCTTACTATTCACCACACACCCTCACCACTCACCCTCAACATCAACACTCGCCCTCACCACTCACCATCATCACAAATCCTAACCACTCACCCTCACCACTCACCCTCACCACTCACTCTCACCACACCCTCAGCACTCACCCTCCCCACTCACCCTCACCACTCAACCTCACCACTCACCCTCACCATCACCTCACCCTCAACACTCACCCTCACCCCTCACCACTCTCCCTCACCACTCACCGTCACTACTCACCACTCACCCTCACCACTCACCACTCACCCCTCACCATCACCACTCACCCTCACAACTAACCCTGACCCTCACCACTGACCACTCACCACTCACCCTCACCACTAACCCTCACCATCACCACTCACCCTTACTACTCACCACTCAACCTCACCACTCTTCGTCATCAATAACCCTCACCACTCACCCCTCACTCTCACCATTCACCCTCACCATTCAGCCTCACCACTCACCCCTCACCCTCACCACTCACCGTCACAACCACCACTCACCCTCACCACTCAACCTCACCACTCAACCTCACCCTCACTACTCACCATTCATCCTGACCAATCACCACTGACCAATCACCACTCACCAATCTCCACTAACCCTCACCACTCAACCTCACCACTCACCCTCACCACTCACCACTCACCCTCACCACTCACCACTCAACCTCACCACTGACACTCACCANCTCACCCTTACCTCACCACTCACCCTTACTATTCACCACACACCCTCACCACTCACCCTCAACATCAACACTCGCCCTCACCACTCACCATCATCACAAATCCTAACCACTCACCCTCACCACTCACCCTCACCACTCACTCTCACCACACCCTCAGCACTCACCCTCCCCACTCACCCTCACCACTCAACCTCACCCTCACCACTCACCCTCACCATTCACCCTCAACACTCACCCTCACCACTCTCCCTCACCACTCACCGTCACTACTCACCACTCACCCTCACCACTCACCACTCACCCTCACCATCACCACTCACCCTCACAACTAACCCTGACCCCTCACCACTGACCACTCACCACTCACCCTCACCACTAACCCTCACCATCACCACTCACCTTACTACTCACCACTCAACCTCACCACTCTTCGTCATCAATAACCCTCACCACTCACCCCTCACTCTCACCATTCACCCTCACCATTCAGCCTCACCACTCACCCCTCACCCTCACCACTCACCGTCACAACCACCACTCACCCTCACCACTCAACCTCACCACTCAACCTCACCCTCACTACTCACCATTCATCCTGACCAATCACCACTGACCAATCACCACTCACCACTCTCCACTAACCCTCACCACTCAACCTCACCACTCACCCTCACCACCCACCACTCACCCTCACCACTCACCCTTCCTACTCACCACTCAACCTCACCACTGACCACTCACCCTCACCCTTACCCTCAACACTCACTCTCACCACTCACCCTTACTATTCACCACACACCCTCACCACTCACCATCATCACAAATCCTAACCACTCACCCTCACCACTCACCACTCACTCTCACCACACCCTCAGCACTCACCCTCCCCACTCACCCTCACCACTTAACCTCACCACTCAACCGCACCACTCACCCTCACCATTCACCCTCAACACTCACCCTCACCACTCACCACTCTCCCTCACACTCACCGTCACACTCACCACTCACCCTCACACTCACCACTCACCCTCACCATCACCACTCACCCTCACCACTAACCCTGACCCCTCACCACTGACCACTCACCACTCACCTTCACCACTAACCCTCACCATCACCACTCACCCTTACTACTCACCACTCAACCTCACCACTCTTCGTCATCACTCACCCTCACCACTCACCCCTCACTCTCACCATTCACCCTCACCATTCAGCCTCACCACTCACCCTCACCACTCACCCTCAACACTCACCGTCACAACCACCACTCACCCTCACCACTCAACCTCACCACTCAACCTCACCCTCACTACTCACCATTCATCCTGACCAATCACCACTGACCAATCACCACTCACCCTCTCCACTAACCCTCACCCTCACCCTCACCACTCACCCTTCCTACTCACCCTCAACCTCACCACTGACCACTCACCTCACCCTTACCCTCAACCTCACCACTCACCCTTACTATTGACCACACACCTTTACTATTGACCACACACCCTCACCACTCACCCTCAACATCAACACTCACCCTCACCACTCACCATCATCACAAATCCTAACCACTCACCCTCACCACTCACTCTCACCACACCCTCAGCACTCACCCTCCCCACTCACCCTCACCACTTAACCTCACCACTCAACCTCACCACTCACCCTCACCAGTCACCCTCACCATTCACCCTCAACACTCACCCTCAACCCTCTCCCTCACCACTCTCCCTCACCACTCACCCTCAGCACTCACCCTCACCACTCACCACTCACCCCTCACCATCACCACTCACCCTCACCACTAACCCTGACCACTCACCACTGACCACTCACCACTCACCCTCACCACTAACCCTCACCATCACCACTCACCCTTACTACTCACCACTCACCTCACCACTCACCCTCACCACTTAACCTCACCACTCAACCTCACCACTCACCCTCACCACTCACCCTCACCATTCACCCTCAACACTCACCCTTACCCCTCACCCTCACCACTCTCCCTCACCACTTACCGTCACCACTCACCACTCACCCTCACCACTCACCCCTCACCATCACCACTCACCCTCAGCACTAACCCTGATCCCTCACCACTGACCACTCACCACTCACCCTCACCACTAACCCTCACCATCACCACTCACCCTTACTACTCACCACTCAACCTCACCACTCTCATCATCACTCACCCTCACACTCACCCCTCACCACTCCCCTCACCCTCACCCTCACCACTCACCCTCACCACTCACCCTCACCATCACCACTCACCCTCACCACTCTCCCTCACCACTCACCACTCACTCTCACCATTCACCCTCACCATTCAGCCTCACCACTCACCCTCACCACTCACCACTCACCACTCACCGTCACACCACCACTCACCCTCACCACTCAACCTCACCACTCAACCTCACTCTCACTACTCACCATTCATCCTGACCAATCACCACTGACCAATCACCACTCACCACTCTCCACTAACCCTCACCACTCAACCTCACCACTCACCCTCACCACCCACCACTCACCCTCACCACTCACCCTTCCTACTCACCACTCAACCTCACCACTGACCACTCACCTCACCCTTACCCTCACCACTCACTCTCACCACTCACCCTTACTATTCACCACACACCCTCACCACTCACCATCATCACAAATCCTAACCACTCACCCTCACCACTCACTCTCACCACACCCTCAGCACTCACCCTCCCCACTCACCCTCACCACTTAACCTCACCACTCAACCTCACCACTCACCACTCACCCTCACCATTCACCCTCAACACTCACCCTCACCCTCTCCCTCACCACTCTCCCTCACCACTCACCGTCACTACTCACCACTCACCCTCACCACTCACCATCATCACAAATCCTAACCACTCACCCTCACCACTCACCCTCACCACTCACTCTCACCACACCCTCAGCACTCACCCTCCCCACTCACCCTCACCACTTAACCTCACCACTCAACCTCACCACTCACCCTCACCATTCACCCACAACACTCACCCTCACCCCTCACCACTCTCCCTCACCACTCACCGTCACTACTCACCACTCACCCTCACCACTCACCACTCACCCCTCACCATCACCACTCACCCTCACCACTAACCCTGACCCCTCACCACTGACCACTCACCACTCACCCTCACCACTAACCCTCACCATCACCACTCACCCTTACTACTCACCACTCAACCTCACCACTCTTCGTCATCACTCACCCTCACCACTCACCCTCACGCTCACCATTCACCCTCACCATTCAGTCTCACCACTCACCCTCACCACTCACTCTCAACACTCACCGTCACAACCACCACTCACCCTCACCACTCAACCTCACCACTCAACCTCACCCTCACTACTCACCATTCATCCTGACCAATCACCACTGACCAATCACCACTCACCACTCTCCACTAACCCCACCACTCACCCTCACCACCCACCACTCACTCTCACCACTCACCCTTCCTACTCACCACTCAACCTCACCACTGACCACTCACCCTCACCCTTACCCTCAACACTCACTCTCACCACTCACCCTTACTATT
>WFAB01001677.1:2500-40000 GCA_018977245.1 Lethenteron camtschaticum
AGGCCGTGGGTTCGATCCCGACCCACGACGCCTGCTGCTGTATATTTGGAGTTTGCGTGTCTCTCTCATCATCATCACAGTGGCTAGGAGATGTTAACTACCTCGCCTGGTACGCAGGAGGTCGTGGTTCGATCCCGACCCTGATGCCTGCTGCTGTATATTTGGAGTTTGCGTGTCTCTCTCTCAACATCATCATCACAGTGGCTAGGAGATGTTAACTACCTTGCCTGGTATGAAGGAGTCGTGTTCTCCCTGTGCTCGCGTGGATTTTTATCCACGTCTTCCGTTTTTTCCCTCCACATTTAGAAACATGCTTTTAGATTATTTGGCTGCGATACATTTCCTCATGAGCCAATTCGTTGAGATACAATTTGTCATGTTCATCTCGCTTCTTAAAAGAAGTTACATGGCTCAGGGGGTCTTCTCTGGTAAAATAATAAAAAGTTTTGTTTCAATTGTATTTATTTTTAAATCCTTTATATTAAGTTCGCTTGCTTGCGCGCTTACGACCGTGCAAATCTTTCAGTCGNTTTTTAACCCACTTCGCGTGATCCAATCGAGCTGACATTTTGTTGTGCGAGACAATTAATGTTCGTGACATTTTTTCCAAAATTTTACACTGTTTAGGGAAAACAAATTAAATATTTAATTAGCAATTGCTTAATACTGGCAGACAATCATCTGACCCATAGGTGGCAGCCATCTCAAGCCAGAGGACGAGAGGACTCCAGCCGCCACGCATATAAAGGATTTAGAGTGAAAAACTTTGTTTTTACGGGTTATACTTATTTCTTTATTTCTTACCTCTCCTATACTTTGCACTGTTATCGTGTTTTTGTTCTGACCCCTTTGCCCCACTGGACACCTGTAATAAAAAAAAGCTTTATAGCGCATCGGATTCCACCAGTAGAAATATGATTACGATTCATCATCACCGCCAGCGGCTACAAAACCACCACAATTATCACAATCTTTACCAGCACCACCAAACAATGTGAAAGATCTCCCGTATAGCCTTCACAGACTGTTGGGGTAAGTGCTGCGACTAGCACCGATGAAGGCCGGTACCGCACACCAGGCAGTGGTTTGCCAGCACCACACTCAGCCGCCTTTGTCTTCTAATTTGAGGCCGAGTAGACCTAGGGGAGGCCCGGTACTGGTTCAGATAATTGTCACTGGTGTTGGCTGCGAGCGGGAATCGAACCCGGGTCGCCAGGTACATAGCGCAGCGCGCTACCCGCTACACTACCACTCCCTATCTCCACCACCAAACCAGCATCACAATCTCCACCAACAGCGCCATCATCTGCAACATCACCATCCTCACTAACATCTCCAATACCACCATCGTGGCAATCTCCACCACCACCACAACAACAATACCAATATCCGTCATTCGCCACTAAGTGACGGTGACGTCACCACGACGCCTGTGCCAGGAAAGGTGCACTTTGAGGCCACGTGAAGTGTCGAACGCCCGCTGGCAGGAGGTCACGGGACAGACCCAGGTGCCACGGGTCGACTGACTGAGATGACCGAGATGACTGGCTGATGCACCACCTGTGCCCCCTACTGTGCCAACTTGCTGCGCTTTAGCCACCCGGCGCTCCGCTCGTTGTTGTGAGCGTCGCTCCCCACCCTCCGTTGTTGTTGGAGGGCGTGCCTCACTCCCAGTGCTCCTTCACGAGCCTCCTCCATACCGATCTTGACACCGCTGGTACCAGTCGTCAGCAAGTCCACTCAGTCCACATCCTCCTGTACCACGTCACTCCATCTCTTCTCTAGCTCATGTCTGCCCTTTAGCCCCCTTAATGTGCCAAACAGAAGCTGCTTGGTGGCTGGGCATGAGGGCAACATGACCCAGCCAACGCAGCCTTGCCTACCGGAGGAGCTCACCGATGAGAATGTGTCCAGACCTTTCGAGGATTTGTGAGCTCCTCACACAATCCCGCCTGGTTAAACCGAGAGTAGACCGTAGTCATTCCAGCCTGAATGTTTCTAACCGGCGCAGATGCTCCATTAGAGGGGTCCACATTTCACGAGCGTAGAGAAGGGAGGAATGACTGTGGCCGAGAAGACCCGAAGCTTCGTGATGAGAGCGACAGACCAGGTAGCTTCCACACATCGTCACGCAGCCGATGAAAAACATGCCGCTCGACTGATTCGGAGCGAGACCTCTGCTGTCAAAGCGGAGCTGGCTATGAGCACACTGCCCAGCTATGGGAAACTCTCTCTCCACACACAACAGCACCGTAAACACAACCACCACCACCACCGCAACACGCTCCACAATTTACCGCGTCCGCCCTGGGGCTCCGGCTCCTTGTCCCTCAGCGCCTGGATGGCGCCGAACCACGCCGCCAGCGCCTCGTCGCTGTCGGCCGCCACGGCGAGGCTGTGCTCGGCCGTGAAGAGCACCAGCAGGTGAGCGTGCCGGGCGTTGGCGCCTCGCGACACCGTCAGGCACTGCGCCAGCTCCAGCGAGCGGCGCGGCGAGCACCACGACGACTTGCAACTTCCTCCGCCGGTGCCGCCAGCGCCGCCGGTACCCACCGGAGCCCGCGGCTTCTCCGCGGTACCGCCGACGCCGGCGCCGTCGACCGTGCGACGCGATAGCGCCGACGCCGCCGCTGCCGCTGTCGCGCTGGCGCTTCTGGAGGCTGTCGCGGAAGCGTTTCTCGCTGTCCACGCCTCGAGGCGTGCGGGCCCGGAGGAGCTGGCGCAGCGCAGCACGAAGAAGCGGCGGTGCGAGCTCTTCTGCTTGCGCAGGTATCCGCTGTGCAGGACGTCATCGGCGGCGGCGGTGGTGGTGGTCGCCATGGCGGGCAGCAGTTCTGTGGGACGACGGACGCGTGGAGACGGTGGGGGGAGTTAGAAACTGTGAAGGCTGCGGGACTGTGGAGGCTGTAGAGGCTGTGGGATCTGGTGGATGTGGAAATGAGACTTGGAGATGAGAGTGGAGGGTCGGTCCAGGCAGTCACGATGGCACAGTCTGTGCTCAACTGCAGTCCTCAATAGTCCTCGATTCGCACACCTACCACGGACTCACTTGGCCAACGACCCCACCCAATCAACCAGAGAATCAACTTCTAGCTCCCTCAACGCCCTGATTCACTCACTCAGTGACGAGCTCACTCACTCAACCACTGACTCACTCACTCAACCACTGACTCACTCACTCAACCACAACTCACTCACTCAACCACTGACTCACTCACTCAACCACTCACTCACTCAACCACTGACTCACTCACTCACCCACAACTCACTCACTCAACCACTGACTCACTCACTCAACCACTGACTCACTCACTCAACCACTAACTCACTCACTCAACCACTAACTCACTCACTCAACCACTGACTCACTCAACCACTAACTCACTCACTCAACCACTGACTCACTCACTCAACCACTAACTCACTCACTCAACCACTAACTCACTCACTCAACCACTAACTCACTCACTCAACCACTAACTCACTCACTCAACTGCGAACTAACTCAACCACTAACTCACTCACTCAACCACTGACTTACTCACTCAACCACTAACTCACTCACTCAACGCGAACTCACTCACTCAACCACTGACTTACTCACTCACTCAACCGCGAACTCACTCACTCAACCACTGACTTACTCACTCACTCAACCGCGAACTCACTCACTCAACCACTGACTCACTCACTCAACCACTAACTCACTCACTCAACCACTAACTCACTCAACCACTGACTCACTCAACCACTAACTCACTCAACCACTGACTCACTCAACCACTAACTCACTCAATCAACCACTAACTCACTCAACCACTGACTCACTCACTCACTCAACCGCAAACTCACTCACTCAACCACTGACTCACTCACTCAACCACAACTCACTCACTCAACCGCGAACTCACTCACTCAACCACTGACTCACTCACTCACTCAACCGCAAACTCACTCAACCACTGGCTCACTCAATCAACCACTGACTCACTCAACCACTAACTCACTCACTCAACGCGAACTCACTCAACCACTGCTCACTCACTCAACCACTGACTGACTCACTCACTCAACCACTAACTCACTCACTCAACCACGAACTCACTCAACCACTGGCTCACTCACTCAACCACTGACTGACTCACTCACTCAACCACTCACTCACTCAACCACTGACTCACTCACTCACCCACAACTCACTCACTCAACCACTGACTCACTCACTCAACCACAACTCACTCAACCACTAACTCACTCACTCAGTGACGAGCTCACTCCCTCAACCACTAACTCACTCAACCACTAACTCACTCACTCAACCACTAACTCACTCAACCACTAACTCACTCACTCAACCACTAACGCACTCACTCAACCACTCACTCAACCACTAACTCACTCAACCACTAACTCACTCAACCACTAACTCACTCAACCACCAACTAACTCACTCAACAACTCACTCCTCACTCAACCACTAACTCACTCAACCACTAACTCAACCACTAACTCACTCACTCAACCACTAACTCACTCACTCAACCACTAACTAACTCAACCACTAACTCACTCACTCAACCACTAACTCACTCACTCAACCACTAACTCACTCACTCAACCACTAACTCACTCACTCAACCACTAACTCACTCACTCAACCACTAACTCACTCACTCAATCACTAACTCACTCACTCAACCACTAACTCACTTACTCAACCACTAACTCACTCACTCAACCACTAACTCACTCACTCAAACACTAACTTACTCACTCAACAACTGACTCACTCACTCAAACACTAACTCACTCACTCAACCACTAACTCACTCACTCAACCACTAACTCACTCACTCAACCACTAACTCACTCACTCAATCACTAACTCACTCACTCAACCACTAACTCACTCACTCAACCACTAACTCACTCACTCAACCACTAACTCACTCAACCACTAACTCACTCACTCAACCACTAACTCACTCACTCAAACACTAACTTACTCACTCAACAACTGACTCACTCAACCACTAACTCACTCTACCACTAACTCACTCACTCAACCACTAACTCACTCACTCAAACACTAACTCACTCAACCACTAACTCACTCAATAACTCACTCACTCAACACTCACTCACTCAACCACTAAATTACTCACTCAACCACTAACTCACTCACTCAACCACTAACTCACTCACTCAACCACTAACTCACTCACTCAACCACTGACTCACTCACTCAACCACTGACTCACTCACTCAACCACTAACTCACTCACTCAACCACTAACTCACTCACTCAACCACTAACTCACTCACTCAACCACTAACTCAACCACTAACTAACTCACTCAACCACTAACTAACTCACTCAACCACTGGCTCACTCACTCAACCACTAACTCACTCACTCAACCAATGACTCACTCACTCAACCACTAACTCACTCACTCAACCACTAACTCACTCACTCAACCACGGACTCACTCACTCAACCACTAACTCACTCACTCAACCACTCACTTACTCACTCAACCACTAACTCACTCACTCAACCACTAACTCACTCACTCAACTACTGACTCACTCACTCAACCACTAACTCACTCAACCACTCACTCAACCACTAACTCACTCACTCAACAACTAACTCACTCAACCACTAACTCACTCACTCAACCACTAACTCACTCAACCACTAACTCACTCACTCAACCACTGACTCACTCAACAACTCACTAACTCAACCACTGACTCACTCACTCAACCACCAACTAACTCACTCAACCACTAACTCACTCAACAACTCACTCCTCACTCAACCACTAACTCATTCACTCAACCACCAACTAACTCACTCAACAACTCACTCACTCAACCACTAACTCACTCAACAACTCAACCACTAACCAACTCACTCAACCACTCGGCTAATCACTCAATCACTGAAGAAACCTTCACATTCTTGATAACCGAGGTGATCACTTTCACTTTCTTGAAATCACCACCACCATCATCACACCCATCGTGCCCACGTCACCACAACCACAACCACCACCACTTACTCACTCACTCAACCACTTACTCAACCACCAACTCACTCAACCACTCACTCACTCAACCACTAACTCACTCAACCACTAACTCACTCAACACTCACTCACTCAACCACTCACTCACTCAACCACTAACTCACTCAACCACTCACTCACTCAACCACTAACTCACTCACTCAACCACCAACTCACTAACTCAACCACTGACTCACTCACTCAACCACCAACTAACTCACTCAACCACTAACTCACTCAACAACTCACTCCTCACTCAACCACTAACTCATTCACTCAACCACCAACTCACTCAACCACTAACTCACTCACTCAACCACTAACTCACTCACTCAACCACTGACTCACTCAACAACTCACTCACTCAACCACTAACTCACTCACTCAACCACTAACTCACTCACTCAACAACTCACTCACTCACTCAACCACCAACTAACTCACTCAACCACTAACTCACTCAACAACTCACTCCCTCACTCAACACTAACTCATTCACTCAACCACTGACTCACTCACTCAACAACTCACTCCCTCACTCAACCACTAACTCATTCACTCAACCACCAACTAACTCACTCAACAACTCACTCACTCAACCACTAACTCACTCAACAACTCAACCACTAACTAACTCACTCAACCACTCGGCTAATCACTCAATCACTGAAGAAACCTTCACATTCTTGATAACCGAGGCGATCACTTTCACTTTCTTGAAATCACCACCACCACCATCACACCCATCGTGCCCACGTCACCACAACCACAACAACCACCACCAACTCCACCATAATCACCACAACAACACGATCGATTAGGAAATTACCACAAATATCGTCGCGTTCGTGGTGAGGCAATCATCGCAAAAGCACGAAGCGTCCACCACCTCTGCGCTCCGGCATCAACGCAATCGCTTGCACAACCACCACAACCACCATCACCACCACCACCACTACTAACAACGTCGTCAAAACTGCAATTTGTCGGCTGGCTGGATGAGCGATGCGCAATCCGAACCCTTGACGAATTGGAGGTTTTAAAATTCTGAGGTTAAAAAATGTGAGGTAAAAAAAAATTCTGAGGTAAACCCGCGAGAAAGATCTAAGTTTTTTTGGAGGGCAAAGTTTGCCGACGACTCTTTAGAAGTTTCTTTACATTTTTATCTTGTTTGTTTAGTGTTTTTTTAAGTGTTTTCTGTAAGTTTTTACCTCACGACAATTTTGACGGCAGTCCACTTGGCGCGCGCCGCCGCCACCCCAACACAGATGCACCCTAACCCTCCCCCCATCTCTCTAACACCTCCTCCCATTGGTCGAGCGCCGCCACGTGGGGCGCGCTTCGACCAATCGGCTGCGGAGTTGCATCGCGCGCTACAATTTGGGCCCGCGGGGGGGGGCGTCATCGCGGGGGTCGGGGAGGGGCCGAGGGGGTGTAGAGGGGGTCCGCCATGTTGGTAAGGGAGGCACGGTGACGTCACGCCGCGCGTTAACGAAGGTGGCGTAGCAGCCACCCCTACATAAGATGGCCGCCAGGCGACTTCCTGTTGTTCGATCGTCACGTCCGGTTGTGCCGACCAATAGCGGCAGGGGGAGTGGGAGGGGCGTGGCTTCATCGCCGCCCCCGCCCCCAGCCTGGCGCCACCGGCCACGTGACACCGCGGGGTCACGAGGGACGCGGGGTCACGGAGGGTCTCGGTTCCCTATCTCTCAACATTGCCCCATAGACTTGCAATAGGAACCGGTTCCCTATCTCTTAACATTGCCCATAGACTTGTAGGAACCGGTTCCCTATCTCTTAACATTGCCCCATAGACTTGCAATAGGAACCGGTTCCCTATCTCTCAACATTGCCCATAGACTTGCAATAGGAACCGGTTCCCTATCTCTTAACATTGCCCCATAGACTTGTAGGAACCGGTTCCCTATCTCTTAACATTGCCCCATAGACTTGCAATAGGAACCGGTTCTCTATCTCTCAACATTGCCCCATAGACTTGCAATAGGAACCGGTTCCCTATCTCTTAACATTGCCCCATAGACTTGTAGGAACCGGTTCCCTATCTCTTAACATGCCCATAGACTTGCAATAGGAACCGGTTCCCTATCTCTTAACATGGCCCCATAGACTTGCAATAGGAACCGGTTCCCTATCTCTCAACATTGCCCATAGACTTCTATGGGAACCGGTTCCCTATCTCTTAACATGGCCCCATAGACTTGTATAGGAACCGGTTCCCTATCTCTTAACATTGCCCCATAGACTTCTATGGGAACCGGTTCCCTATCTCTTAACATGGCCCATAGACTTGCCAATAGGAACCGGTTCCCTATCTCTCAACATGGCCCCATAGACTTCTATGGGAACCGGTTCCCTATCTCTTAACATTGCCCATAGACTTCTATGGGAACCGGTTCCCTATCTCTTAACATGCCCATAGACTTGAATAGGAACCGGTTCCCTATCTCTCAACATGGCCCCATAGACTTCTATGGGAACCGGTTCCCTATCTCTTAACATTGCCCATAGACTTCTATGGGAACCGGTTCCCTATCTCTTAACATTGCCCCATAGACTTCTATGGAACCGGTTCCCTATCTCTTAACATTGCCCATAGACTTGTAATAGGAACCGGTTCCCTATCTCTTAACATTGCACCATAGACTTGCAATAGGAACCGGTTCCCTATCTCTTAACATGGCCCATAGACTTCTATGGGAACCGGTTCAATATTTATAAATATTCCCACTCACGACCACCACAGCCAACAACACCAGTGACGATTATCTGAACCGGTCCTGGGCCTCCCTAGATCGACTCAACCTCAAATGAGTTACCTGGTGTAGCGGTGTGTGTAGTAAACATCGCCACTGGGGAGACAAAGGCGGCCGGGCGTGGCGCTGGTAGCCACCCACCCCCTCGTGTGCCACAGTGCCGGTGCTACTCGCTACTAACAGCACTTGCCCCAGCAGTCTGTAGAGGCTACACGGGGATCTTTGTCTGTCTACCTTCACCGTGCTGCTGCTACTCGCTACTAACAGCACTTGCCCCTACAGTCTGTTAAAGGCTACACGGGGGACCTTTGTGTCTACCTTCATAGGTGCTGCTGCTACTCGATACTAACAGCACTTGCCCCTGCAGTCTGTTAAGAGGCTACACGGGGATCTTTGTCTGTGTCTACCTTCATAGGTGCCGCTACTCGCTACTAACAGCACTTGCCCCAAGTCTGTTGAGGCTACACGGGGATCTTTGTCTGTGTCTACCTTCATAGGTGCTGCTACTAACATCACTTGCCCCAGCAGTCTGTTGAGGCTACACGGGGGATCTTTGTCTGTCTACCTTCATAGGTGTTGCTGCTACTCGCTACTAACAGCACTTGCCCCTGCAGTCTGTTGAGGCTACACGGGGGATCTTTGTCTGTGTCTACCTTCACAGGTGCTGCTACTCGCTACTACAGCACTTGCCCCTACAGTCTGTTAGAGGCTACACGGGGGACTTTGCGTCTACCTTCATAGGTGCTGCTGATACTCGCTACTAACAGCACTTGCCCAGCAGCCTAGTGAGGCTACACGGGGATCTTTATCTGTGTCTACCTTCATAGGTGCTGCTACTAACAGCACTTGCCCCAACAATCTGTAGAGGCTACACGGGGATCTTTGTCTTCATGTATATGTATAGTTGGTGATGGTATGGGGCTGAGTGTGTAATTTGTGTGTTCTTTGATTGTGTCTTAATATCTCTTGCTCATCGGATTCCTCCTGCAGTGTCAATAAACACAAGTACTCCTCATCTTACGAACTAGTTAGGTTCCAGATGGGTCTGTTCGTAAGTCGATTCGTGCACAAGTCCCAACTTGACTCCTGTCGATTCCAAACGTGTTGTAGGGCGTGTCCGGTACTACTATACTACATTATACACTACTATACTACATTATATACTACTACACTACATTATATACTACATTATATACTACTACACTACATTATATACTACACTACTATATACTACGATACATTATACACAACTATACTACATTATATACTACTACACTACATTATATACTACATCATATACTACTACACTACATTATATACCACACTACTATATACTACGATACATTATACACAACTATACTACATTATATACTACTACACTACATCATATACTACTACACTACATTATATACTACATTATATACTACTACACTACATTATATACTACATTATATACTACTACACTACATTATATACTACACTACGATACATTACACACTACTATAATACATTATACACTACTACACTACATTATATACTACTATACTACTATACATTATACACAACTATACTACTATACACTACTATACTACTACACTACATTATACACTACTACACTACATTATTACTACACACTACTATACACTACTATACATTATACACACTACACTACATATATACTACACTACTATACACTACATTACTATACATTATACACGACTATACACACTACACTACATTATATACTACACTACTATATGCTACACACTACACTACCATATACTACTATACTACATTACACACTACACTACTATACACACTACACTACATTATACACTACTATACACACTACACTACATTATACACTACACTACTATACACACTACACTACATTATACACTACACTACTATACACACTACACTACATTATATACTACACTACTATACACTGCATTACTATACATTATACACGACTATACACACTACACTACATTATATACTACACTACTATATGCTACACACTACACTACCATATACTACTACACTACATTATACACAACACTACTAATAATAGGGGGTTTCCCCTTTTTTCTGGCAACAAAACTGAAACCTTTTTACGAGAATTCATGAAACTGCATTAACCACAACACTTGCGGTCAAAATGCAAACAAAAACCACACTCTGATAACAAATGCATTGTCCTTGAAGCTGATTGGTCCACACCAGAGACAGCTTTCCTTTGAGCCTCGTCTCAATTGGTGCTCGACCAATGGGCGTCGCTAGGCACAAGTGGGCGGTGCTAGTGGCCGGTGGGCGTCGCTAGGCACAAGTGGGCGGGTGCTAGCGGCCGGGTGGGCGTCGCTAGACACAAGTGGGCGGGTGCTAGTGGCCGGGTGGGCGTCGCTAGGCACAAGTGGGCGGGTGCTAGTGGCCGGGTGGGCGTCGCTAGGCACAAGTGGGCGGGTGCTAGCGGCCGGTGGGCGTCGCTAGACACAAGTGGGCGGGTGCTAGTGGCCGGGTGGGCGTCGCTAGGCACAAGTGGGCGGGTGCTAGTGGCCGGGTGGGCGTCGCTAGCACAAGTGGGCGGTGCTAGTGGCCGGGTGGGCGTCGCTAGACACAAGTGGGCGGGTGCTAGTGGCCGGGTGGGCGTCGCTAGGCACAAGTGGGCGGGTGCTAGTGGCCGGTGGGCGTCGCTAGGCACAAGTGGGCGGGTGCTAGTGGCCGGGTGGGCGTCGCTAGACACAAGTGGGCGGGTGCTAGTGGCCGGGTGGGCGTCGCTACACACAAGTGGGCGGGTGCTAGTGGCCGGGTGGGAGTCGCTAGGCACAAGAGGGCGGGTGCTAGCGGCCGGGTGGGCGTCGCTAGACACAAGTGGCGGGTGCTAGTGGCCGGTGGGCGTCGCTAGACACAAGTGGGCGGGTGCTAGTGGCCGGTGGGCGTCGCTAGGCACAAGTGGGCGGTGCTAGCGGCCGGTGGGCGTCGCTACACACAAGAGGGCGGGTGCTAGTGGCCGGGTGGGAGTCGCTAGGCACAAGAGGGCGGGTGCTAGCGGCCGGGTGGGCGTCGCTACACACAAGTGGGCNGTGCTAGTGGCCGGTGGGCGTCGCTAGACACAAGTGGGGGTGCTAGTGGCCGGGTGGGCGTCGCTAGACACAAGTGGGCGGGTGCTAGTGGCCGGGTGGGCGTCGCTAGACACAAGTGGGCGGGTGCTAGTGGCCGGGTGGGCGTCGCTAGACACAAGTGGGCGGGTGCTAGTGGCCGGGTGGGCGTCGCTAGGCACAAGTGGGCGGGTGCTAGTGGCCGGGTGGGCGTCGCTAGGCACAAGTGGGCGGGTGCTAGTGGCCGGGTGGGCGTCGCTAGACACAAGTGGGCGGGTGCTAGTGGCCGGGTGGGCGTCGCTAGGCACAAGTGGGCGGGTGCTAGTGGCCGGGTGGGCGTCGCTAGACACAAGTGGGCGGGTGCTAGTGGCCGGGTGGGCGTCGCTAGACACAAGTGGGCGGGTGCTAGTGGCCGGGTGGGCGTCGCTAGCACAGTGGGCGGGTGCTAGTGGCCGGGTGGGCGTCGCTAGACACAAGTGGGCGGGTGCTAGTGGCCGGGTGGGCGTCGCTAGACACAAGTGGGCGGGTGCTAGTGGCCGGGTGGGCGTCGCTAGGCACAAGTGGGCGGGTGCTAGTGGCCGGGTGGGCGTCGCTAGACACAAGTGGGCGGGTGCTAGTGGCCGGTGGGCGTCGCTAGACACAAGTGGGCGGGTGCTAGTGGCCGGGTGGGCGTCGCTAGACACAAGTGGCGGGTGCTAGTGGCCGGGTGGGCGTCGCTAGACACAAGTGGGCGGGTGCTAGTGGCCGGGTGGGCGTCGCTAGACACAAGTGGGCGGGTGCTAGTGGCCGGGTGGGCGTCGCTAGACACAAGTGGGCGGGTGCTAGTGGCCGGGTGGGCGTCGCTAGACACAAGTGGGCGGGTGCTAGTGGCCGGGTGGGCGTCGCTAGCCAAGTGGGCGGGTGTAGTGCCGGGTGGGCGTCGCTAGACACAAGTGGGCGGGTGCTAGTGGCCGGGTGGGCGTCGCTAGGCACAAGTGGGCGGGTGCTAGCGGCCGGGTGGGCGTCGCTAGACACAAGAGGGCGGGTGCTAGTGGCCGGTGGGCGTCGCTAGACACAAGAGGGCGGGTGCTAGTGGCCGGGTGGGCGTCGCTAGGCACAAGTGGGCGGGTGCTAGTGGCCGGGTGGGCGTCGCTAGGCACAAGTGGGCGGGTGCTAGTGGCCGGGTGGGCGTCGCTAGGCACAAGTGGGCGGGTGCTAGTGGCCGGGTGGGCGTCGCTAGACACAAGAGGGCGGGTGCTAGTGGCCGGGTGGGCGTCGCTAGACACAAGTGGGCGGGTGCTAGTGGCCGGGTGGGCGTCGCTAGGCACAAGTGGGCGGGTGCTAGGGCCGGGTGGCGTCGCTAGACACAAGTGGGCGGGTGCTAGTGGCCGGGTGGGCGTCGCTAGGCACAAGTGGGCGGGTGCTAGTGGCCGGGTGGGCGTCGCTAGCACAAGTGGGCGGGTGCTAGTGGCCGGGTGGGCGTCGCTAGACACAAGTGGGCGGGTGCTAGTGGCCGGGTGGGCGTCGCTAGGCACAAGTGGGCGGGTGCTAGTGGCCGGGTGGGCGTCGCTAGCACAAGTGGGCGGGTGCTAGTGGCCGGGTGGGCGTCGCTAGACACAAGTGGGCGGGTGCTAGTGGCCGGGTGGGCGTCGCTAGACACAAGTGGGCGGGTGCTAGTGGCCGGGTGGGCGTCGCTAGGCACAAGTGGGCGGGTGCTAGTGGCCGGGTGGGCGTCGCTAGCACAAGTGGGCGGGTGCTAGTGGCCGGGTGGGCGTCGCTAGACACAAGTGGGCGGGTGCTAGTGGCCGGTGGGCGTCGCTAGACACAAGTGGGCGGGTGCTAGTGGCCGGTGGGCGTCGCTAGGCACAAGTGGGCGGGTGCTAGTGGCCGGGTGGGCGTCGCTAGGCACAAGTGGGCGGGTGCTAGTGGCCGGGTGGGCGTCGCTAGGCACAAGTGGGCGGGTGCTAGGGGCCGGGTGGGCGTCGCTAGACACAAGTGGGCGGGTGCTAGGGGCCGGGTGGGCGTCGCTAGGCACAAGTGGGCGGGTGCTAGTGGCCGGGTGGGCGTCGCTAGGCACAAGTGGGCGGGTGCTAGGGCCGGGTGGGCGTCGCTAGACACAAGTGGGCGGGTGCTAGCGGCCGGGTGGGCGTCGCTAGGCACAGAGGGCGGTGCTCGACGTTGAGCCCTACCGAGACCGAGAGGGCCGTGAACAGACGAAGGCGACGCTCGTTGTGTCCTCGCTGCTCTGCATTGAAATTAAACGACGATCACAAAGATGATTATGACGACAATCATGACGACGATGATTTCGGCGATTGCAACGACGATTACGACAATGATTCCGACGAAGATTACTCTTGTGATTACGACGAGGATTTTGACGAAGGTTCCTCCGAAGATTCCGACAATGATTCCGAAGGTTACAGCGACGATGATTACTCTGATGATTCCGACGATGATTCCGACGATGATTCCGACGATGATTCCGACGATGATTCCGACGATGATTCCGACGGTGATTCCGACGATGATTCCGACGGTGATTCCGAAGGTTACAGCGACGATGATTACTCTTATGATTCCGGCGAAGGTGACAGCGACGATGATTCCGACGATAATTACTCTTATGATTCCGACGGTGATTCCGACGATGATTCCGACGATGATTACTCTTATGATTACGACAATGATTCTGGACGAAGATTACAGCGACGATGATTCCGACGACGATTCCGACGGTGACTACGATCAGCGAGGCAAGTGTGTGGGAGAGCACCGATTTTGGTCTGGGTTGTGGTTATTGTGGTGGTGATGATGGTGATGATGGTGGTGGTGATGGTGGTGGTGATGGTAATTGAGGTGGTAGTGGTTGTTGTGGTGGTAGTGGTGAAGGTGGTGGTGGCAGTAGTGATTTTGGTCTGGGTTGTGGTTATTGTGGTGGTGGTGGTGGTGATGGTGGTGATGGTGGTGATGGTGGCGATGGTAGTCGTGATTTTGGTTTGGGTTGTGGTTATTGTGATGGTGGTGATGGTGGTGGTAATGGTAATTGAGGTGGTGGTGGTTGTTGTGGTGGTTATGGTTGTTGTGGTGGTGGTTGTTGTGGTGGTGGTTGTGTTCACTCCCTGCAGTATAAGCACCATTTTAGAGTAAAACGCGATAACAAAACGAGTGACATCCTGTCAGCTTGGCCACGTGTCCTCAGCTGGTCCCCGTGTCCCCGTGTCCTTGTGTGTCTCCGTGTCCTTGTGTGTCTCAGTGTCTCCGTGTCCTTGTGTGTCTCCGTGTCCTTGTGTGTCTCAGTGTCTCCGTGTCCTTGTTTATCTCCGTGTCTCCGTGTCCTTGTGTGTCTCAGTGTCTTCATGTCCTTGTGTGTCTCAGTGTCTTCATGTCCTTGTGTGTCCCCATGTCCTTGTGTGTCTCCGTGTCTCAGTGTCTCTCTCTCTGTGTCTCAGTGTCTCCATGTCCTTGTGTGTCCCAATGTCCTGATGTGTCTCAGTGTCTCCGTGTCTTCATGTCCCCCTGTCTCCGTGTCTCAGTGTCCTTGTGTGTCTCCGTGTCTCCGTGTCTCCGTGTCTCCGTGTCCCTGTGTCTCCCTGTGTCTGTGTCTCCGTGTCTCCGTTTCTCCGTGTCCCTGTGTCTCCCTGTGTCTGTGTCTCCGTGTCTCTGTGTATCGGTGGCTCAGTGTCTCAGTGTATCTGTGTCTTAGTGTCTCCGTGTCTCCGTGTCCCGCGTCCCTCCGTGTCTCCGTGTCACCGTGTCCCCGCGTCCCTCCGTGTCTCCGTGTCTCCGTGTCCCCGCGTCCCTCCGTGTCTCCGTGTCTCCGTGTCCCCGCGTCCTCCGTGTCTCCGTGTCTCCGTGTCCCCGCGTCCCTCCGTGTCTCCGTGTCTCCGTGTCCCCGCGTCCCTCCGTGTCTCCGTGTCCCCGCGTCTCCGTGTCTCCCTGTGTCTCCGTGTCTCCGTGTCTCCGTGTCCCTGTGTCTCCCTGTGTCTTAGTGTCTCCGTGTCCCGCGTCCCTCCGTGTCTCCGTGTCCCTGTGTCTCCCTGTGTCTGTGTCTCCGTGTCTCCGCGTCCCCCTGTCTCCCTGTCTCCGTGTCTCAGTGTCTCCGTGTCTCAGTGTCCTTGTGTGTCCCCGTGTCTCCGTGTCCCTGTGTCTNCCTGTGTCTCCCTGTCTCCGTGTCTGTGTCTCCGTGTCTCTGTGTCTGTGTCTCCGTGTGTCTCTGTGTCTGTGTCTCCGTGTCCCCCTGTCTCCGTGTCTCCGTGTCTCCGTGTCTCCGTGTGTCTCTGTGTGTGTCTGTGTCTCTGTGTCTGTGTCTCTGTGTCTCTGTGTCTCTGTGTCTGTGTCTCCGTGTCTCCGTGTCTCCGTGTCTCCGTGTCTCCGTGTCTCTGTGTCTCCGTGTCTGTGTCTGTCTCTGTGTCTGTGTCTGTGTCTCTGTGTCTGTGTCTCTGTGTCTGTGTCTGTCTGTGTCTGTGTCTGTGTCTCCGTGTCTCCGTGTCTCCGTGTCTCCGTGTCTCAGTGTCNTTGTGTGTCCCCGTGTCTCCGTGTCCCTGTGTCTCTGTCTCCCTGTCTCCGTGTCTCCCGTGTCTCCGTGTCTCTGTGTCTGTGTCTCCGTGTGTCTCTGTGTCTGTGTCTCCGTGTCCCCCTGTCTCCGTGTCTCCGTGTCTCCGTGTCTCCGTGTGTCTCTGTGTGTGTCTGTGTCTCTGTGTCTGTGTCTCTGTGTCTCTGTGTCTGTGTCTCTGTGTCTGTGTCTCTCTNTGTCTGTCTCCCCGTGTCCNNTGTCTCTCTCTGTGTCTCNGTGTGTGTGTGTCTCACTGTNTCTGTGTCTCTGTGCGTGTCTCTCCGTGTCTCNGTGTCTCAGGCGTGTCTCACCGCGTGTCTCNGTGNCTGTGTCTCTGNCCTCCGTGTCTCTGTGTCCCCCTGTCTCTGTGTCTGTGTCTCCGTGTCTCCGCGTCTCCGTGTCTCCGTGTCTCCGTGTCTCCGTGTCTGTGTCTCCGCGTCTCCGTGTCTCCGTGTCTCCGTGTCTCTGTGTCCCCCTGTCTCTGTGTCTGTGTCTCCGTGTCTCCGCGTCTCCGTGTCTCCGTGTCTCCGTGTCTCCGCGTCTATCGCTTCATGCAGACCACGAGCGGCTGACTTTGGTCTCCAACACTCCGGCCTTGAGCGTCTCAGGCTGTGGTGTCCTGTACACATCACCACCATCAACACCATCAACATCAACACATCAACACCATCACCACCATCAACACCATCAACATCACCACCATCACCACTATCAACACCATCAACACCATGAACACCATCACCATCAACCCCATCAACATCACCACCATCACACCATCACCATCAACACATTCACCACCATCAACACCATCAACATCACCACCATCACCACCATCACCAACATCACCACCATCAACACCATCAANACCACCATCACCATCAACATCACCACCATCAACATCACCATCAACATCACCAACACCATCAACATCACCATCAACATCACCATCAACACCATCATCACCACCATCAACACCATCAACATCACCACCATCACCAACATCACCACCATCACACCATCATCACCACCACCACCATCAACACCATCAACACCATTAACACCATCAACATCAACCCATCAACACCATCAACACCAACATCAACAACATCAACACCATCACCATCATCATCAACATCAACACCATCAACACCATCAACACNATCAACATCAACACCATCAACATCAACATCAACACCATCAACATCACCACTCATCACCACCATCACATCACCATCAACACCATCATCACCACCATCAACACCATCAACACCATCAACATCACCATCAACATCACCATCAACACCACCACCATCAACATCACCAACATCAACACCATCACCATCACCACCATCAACACCATCAACATCACCACCATCATCAACACCATCAACATCACCACCATCAACACCATCAACACCATCAACACCACCATCAACATCACCATCAACATCAACATCAACACCATCAACACCATCAACACCAACATCAACACCATCACCATCACCACCATCAACACCATCAACACCATCAACATCACCACCATCAACACCATCAACATCAACACCATCAACACCATCAACACCATCAACATNACCAACATCAACACCATCACCATCACCACCATCAACACCATCAACACCATCAACATTACACCACCATCAACACCATCAACATCAANACCATCAACATNAACACCATCAACATCACCATCACCATCACCACCATCAACACCATCACCATCAACATNACCACCATCAACATCAACATCAACACCATCAACACCATCAACACCATCAACATCACCAACATCAACACCATCACCATCACCACCATCAACACCATCAACATCACCACCATCAACACCATCACCACCATCACCAAGGTTTCAGTTTGGTGCTTTAACATCTTAACCAAAAATTTTGTTGCCAGAACAAAGGGGGGGGGGGGGGGGGAAACCTCTTCTCATATTCTTGGTACTGGCAAAGGAGGTTCCGTGACAAAGGGAAACTCTGATGGTGCGCTTTCTTTACTGGTAGGAACCACTGGTTACACCAGCCCACATAGGATTATTCTGTCCGTTGTGCATTCCACTCTGATGTTGTAGGAGAAAACTTGTATTACAAAGTCTATTCAATTAAGTAGAACGTGTTGTCCATATTTATTATTTAAAGTTGCGCATTTTGATGTGACGTCACATTGGAACGATGTGATTAACCATGCAGAAAAGATTTAACTACACTTATTTGCCAATCTTATTTGACAGACAGCCATCACAGTTTTACCATGTCTAGTGGTGGTCTCCCTGTCACAGGTTGAGTCACAAACCGCACCTCTCCATAACAAAGGCTCAGCCTTTTGTTATGCAGTCTATTCTTAGTCTCAAGTCTCACCTTCCCATATTTATAATAAGTATGCGGCCCTTGCCCACCACCTTCTCCAACCATTATATAAACGGAGTGGTAGCTCCTGCAATCTCTCATTTACTTGATACAGCTGTCGTGGCTGTGACGGTTCCACCTGAAGACGGAAGCTTGTGTTGCCTCCGAAACGTCGTGATTTTTATTTTATTTGACTTTTTAATGTTTTTACCTACGTGACTTTACCGAAAAAACCTAAGAATATGACGTCACAGTTTTCACCCCCCCCCCCCACCTCGTCACACATCGTCACAAACGTCTGACCCCCCCCACACCCCCCTAGGTGCGTGACGTCATTAATGGACGGCCCCTTCTAGACACGTGGATGGAATTGCCCACGTGACCGCCCCCGCCCTGCTGCCCCGCCCCCCTACGTCACCGTACCACTCACCATGCTCCTCATTGACATGCTAATTTCTATTTAAAGCTTTCGTGACTGCAGGGATTCATCTATATATATATAAAATCGCAAATCTGTCTGTCTGTCTGTGTGTGTGTCTGTCTGTCTGTCTGTGTGTGTGTCTGTCTGTGTGTGTGTCTGTCTGTCTGTGTGTGTCGCCGGACCATACGCAGTTTCATTGGACGAAATGTGAGGGATTTGCGAGACGCGATTGGTCCGTTTGGTTTTCCACGGCGGTTGCCCCTGGCAACGGGTAGCGACGCATTCGCTGCGGGGTGGACGCCATTTTTAATTCCCGTTAAAAATATGCGCACGCATTAACACGCGACTCTGAGGTAAATTCATCAAAGTTTCACGTCCTCTTCACTCCCCCCCACCCCAATGTGTGCAATTACTATTATAGGGTCGGTAGATAATACAATTATAGCGATTAGACAGTATTATTGTAGCGCGGGGGGGGGGGGGAACGGCACCCGTACCCAGCCTCAGCCGGGTGGGCAATCTAGGCGAGGCCGGAGGCTCTGCACGGTACTAGGCCTGGACACCCACCACACTATAGGCCGTACATACTACTGCACAGCGGCCGAGGAGATCGTGGCTGGGGGGGGGGGGCAGGGGTAGCAGCCCATCTGTGTATATATGTAAGGTTATTAAGAAATATATTTTTCACCCGGGCAATGCGGGTACTTATGCTAGTTTCTATTTAAAGCTTTCGTGACTGCAGGGATTCATGTATAGTCTAAAAGCATATTAGTTGCTGCCGCCCATATTATTAACATTCCTTCCCTTTATTCTAACCTTACTCCCTCCCCTTGATGCTGCTAATCCTGCATAATGCACGGGCATAATGACTTTAAACCCCTCGCCAAACCTCCTACGCATTTCACAATTAGTACTAATCGCATATCTGCATTTCCCATAAATATGCTAAACTCCTCTTGATATACAATTTATTTTGTCAAGGCGCTCTTCCCCCTCCATCCCAGCAGCTTAAATAGACGCTCCAAGCCTGGTGGTGTTTCATTCAGACGCTGTCTTTCCGACAGACCTGTTCTCCACCTGAGGACGGCTGCTTGCGTTGTGGCCGAAACGTCGTGAGAATTATTTTATTATGTTTTGTTTTTATTATTTTATTATTTTCCTTCTACGTGACGACTTTACCGAAAGAACCAAGAAGATGCTAATTTCTCTAACCCCTCCCTCTCTCTCTCTGCCCCAGCCCCCTCTCTCTCTATTTAAGGCCTCGACACAGAGGCGTGGTTTCTCTGTGTGCTTATGTATGTGTCTCTCTCTCTATGTATCTCTGTGATATCTGTCTCTGCTTATATGTCTGTCTATATGTCTCTGGTTCTGTGTTTGATCTCTCTCTCAAATTTAGCAATTCTCAGGAAGAACGTCATCAACCAGGTACGGTGTTGACTGTTATGTTATCCGACTCTCTGTTGTAGTAGTGTATTGTAGTGTAGTAGTGTGTAGTGTATAGTGTAGTGTATAGTGTATGTGTAGTGTATAGTGTAGTAGTNTATAGTGTAGTCTAGTGGTGTATAGGTAGGGTGTTGACTGTTATGTTATCCGACTCTCTGTTGTATTACATTACATTTCTAAGTATACTAGATTTGTGTTTCTATTTGATTTATACCTGATGATGATTGCTTGTGTTGCAATCGAAACGTCGTATGCTAGTATTTAATTTAATTTATCTTTATACGTCACTTTACCGAAAGAACCAAAGAGTAATTCCTGCAGTCACGAAAGCTCCAATTTAAGTTTAATAGGAGTAGGAGTTGCTGTAGTAGCTGCACGTGCCCACGTGACCGCCCTGATGCCCGCCCACCGCCCATCGCCCCGCCCACCGCCCCCCTACGTCACCGACGTCGGCCAGCCAATAGGAGTAGGAGTTGCTGTAGTAGCTGCACGTGCCCACGTGACCGCCCTGATGCCCCGCCACCGCCCATCGCCCCGCCCACCGCCCCACCCTACGTCACCGGAACATGTTGTTGGCGTCGACGTCGGCCAGCCAATAGGAGTACGAGTTGGTGTAGTAGCTGCACGTGCCGCGGCCATGACACTCGACGAACGGCGCCGGGCGGAACTCCTCGAGGCACGAGCCAGGAGATGACAGCTGCTGCCCCGAGCCCTCGGCACCCGCACTCACGTGCTGGGGGGGGCGGGGGGGGGGGGGAGGGGGGGAGGGGGTGTAGGGGGGGAGATAGAATTAGGGGGAGAGAACACCGGGGTGGGGGAGGAGGTGGGAGGGAAGGANGGGGGAGGGGGAACGGGGGGTGGAGGAGGGGGGGGAGGAGGGGGTGGTGGAGGAGGGGGGGAACGGGGGGTGGAGGAGGGGGGGGAGGAGGGGGGTGGGGAGGAGGGGTGGAGGAGGGGGGAGAGGGGGGGATGGANGGGGAGGAAGGGGGATGGAGTGTGTGTGCGTGTGTGTGTGTGCGTGTGTGTGCGTGTGTGTGCGTGTGTGTGTACGTGTGTGTGCGTGTGTGCGTGTGTGTGTGCGTGTGTGTGTGTGTGCGTGTGTGTGTGCGTGTGTGTGCATGTGTGTNTGCGTGTGTGTGTGCGTGCGTGTGTGTGTGTGTGTGCGTGTGTGTGTGTGTGTGCGTGTGTGCGTGTGTGTGCGTGTGTGTGTGCGTGCGTGTGTGTGTGTGTGTGTGCGTGTGTGTGTGCGTGTGCGTGTGTGTGCGTGTGTGTGTGTGCGTGCGTGTGTGTGTGCGTGTGTGCGTGCGTGTGCGTGTGTGCGTGTGTGTGCGTGTGTGTGTGCGTATGTGTGTGCGTGTGTGTGTGTGTGCGTGTGTGTGTGTGTGCGTGTGTGTGCGTGTGTGTGTGTGTGCCCATACCATGACGAAGGAGTACCCGAGCCACAGCGTGTCCCAGCCCCGGGGCAGCTGGGTAGACGCACCGACTGGCTGTGCACGGCGATGACGAGACCAGGAGCCTCGCACGCCGCACACCTGCGCACACAAAGTCGGTCGGTCAGTCAATCGGTCGAGCGGTGGGTCGGTGGGTCATCGGTCGGTCGGTCAGTCGGTCAGTCAATCGGTCAGTCAATCGATGGGTCAATCGGTCGGTCGGTCAGTCAATCGGTCAATCGGTCAGTTAATTGGTCAATCGGTCAGTCAATCGGTCGGTCGGTCAGTCGGTGGGTCAATCAGAGGGTCGGTGGGTCAATCGGTTGGTCAATCGGTCGGTCGGTCAATTGGTCAGTCAATCGGTGGGTCAATCGGTCGGTCAGTCGGTCAATCGGTCAGTTAATTGGTCAATCGGTTGGTCAATCGGTCAGTCGGTCAGTCGGTGGGTCAATCAGAGTCGGTGGTCAATCGGTTGGTCAATCGATCGGTCGGTCAATCGGTCGGTCAATCGGTCAGTAAATCTGTCAGTCAATCGGTCAATCGGTCAGTCGGTGGGTCAATCGGTTGGTCAATCGGTCGGTCGGTCAATCGGTCGGTCAGTCAATCGGTCGGTCAGTCAATCGGTCAGTCGGTGGTCAATCGGTTGGCCAATCGGTCGGTCAGTCGGTCGGTCAATCAGTCGGTCAGTCAATCGGTCAATCGGTCAGTCGGTNGGTCAATCGGTTGGTCAATCGGTCGGTCGGTCAATCGTCGGTCAGTCAATCGGTCGGTCAGTCAATCGGTCAGTCGGTGGTCAATCGGTTGGCCAATCGGTCGGTCAGTCAATCGTCAGTCAATCGGTCAGTCAATCGGTCGGTCAGTCAGTCAAACGGTCGGTCAATCGGTCAGTCGGTGGGTCAATCGGTCAGTCAATCGGTCGGTCAATCGGTCGATCAATCGGTCAGTCAATCGGTCGGTCAATCGGTCGATCAATCGGTCAGTCAATCGGTCAGTCGGTGGTCAATCGATCGGTCGGTCAGCCAGTCCGCTCGTTCGGGTCACTTACGACCGAGACACACACACACACTCACCCTCGCTCACCCTCGCTCACCACCGCTCACCACCGCTCACCACCGCTCACCACCGCTCACCCACCACCCCTCGCCCACCTGCTGATGAAGGGCTGTATCTGAGGCCCCGACACGGGCGACATGCTGGCCGGCATGGCTCTGCGGTGGACAGCCAGTAGGAGTAGTCGTTGCGCGAAGCAAAGTTGCACACGGAGCTCACGTCGCAGAACATGAACGGCATGGTGCTGAAGCGGGGCAGGCAGCTGCCCAGTGTGCCTGCGAGACAAAGACAAAGGTGCTGAGGGCAGGGCATGGTGCTGGGGGCAGGGCAGGTAGCTGCCCAGCGTGCCTGCGAGACAAAGACAAAGACAAAGGTGCTGAGGGCAGGGCAGGTAGCTGCCCAGCGTGCCTGCGAGACAAAGACAAAGACAAAGGTGCTGAGGGCAGGGCAGGTAGCTGCCCAGCGTGCCTGAGAGACAAAGACAAAGACAAAGGTGCTGAAGCGGGGCAGGAAGCTGCCCAGCGGGGCCTGAGAGACAAAGACAAAGGTGCTGGGAGACAAAGACAAAGGTGCTGCAGACAAAGGTGCTGCACTGGGGCAGGTAGCTGCCCAGTGTGCCTGGGAGACAAAGACAAAGGTGCTGCAGACAAAGACAAAGGTGCTGCATTGTGACAGGAAGCTGCCCAGTGTGCCTGGGAGACAAAGACAAAGGTGCTGAGGGCAGGCAGGTAGCTGCCCAGTGGGGCAGGCAGCTGCCCAGTGTGCCTGCGAGACAAAGACAAAGACAAGGTGTCTGAGAGACAAAGACAAAGACAAAGGTGCTGAGGGCAGGGCAGGTAGCTGCCCAGTGTGCCTGAGAGACAAAGACAAAGACAAAGGTGCTGAGGGCAGGGCAGGTAGCTGCCCAGCGTGCCTGAGAGACAAAGACAAAGACAAAGGTGCTGAGGGCAGGGCAGGCAGCTGCCAGCGTGCCTGAGAGACAAAGACAAAGACAAAGGTGCTGAGGGCAGGGCAGGTAGCTGCCCAGCGTGCCTGAGAGACAAAGACAAAGGTGCTGAGGGCAGGGCAGGCAGCTGCCCAGCGGGGCCTGAGAGACAAAGACAAAGACAAAGGTGCTGAGGGCAGGGCAGGTAGCTGCCCAGCGGGGCCTGAGAGACAAAGACAAAGACAAAGGTGCTGAGGGCAGGGCAGGTAGCTGCCCAGCGTGCCTGAGAGACAAAGACAAAGACAAAGGTGCTGAGGGCAGGGCAGGCAGCTGCCCAGCGGGGCCTGAGAGACAAAGACAAAGACAAAGGTGCTGAGGGCAGGGCAGGTAGCTGCCCAGCGGGGCCTGAGAGACAAAGACAAAGGTGCTGCAGACAAAGACAAAGGTGCTGCACTGGGGCAGGTAGCTGCCCAGTGTGCCTGGGAGACAAAGACAAAGGTGCTGCAGACAAAGACAAAGGTGCTGCATTGTGACAGGAAGCTGCCCAGTGTGCCTGCGATACAAAGACAAAGGTCCCCCGCGTAGCCGTGAACAGACTGCCGAGGGCAAGTGCCGCTGGCAGGTGAGCCCCGCGCGTCACAACAACAACAACAACAGCAACAACAACAAAGCGGCAGTGGCGTCACTGTGGCGCCCGTGCCAGGCTAGGTGCATGTCGAGGCCACGTGAAGTGTCGAACGCCCGCTAGGAGGTCACGGGCAGACCCAGCAGGTGCCACGGGTCGACCGCCTGAGATGACTGGCCGATGCACCACCTGTGCCCCCTACTGTGCCAACTCACACAAAGACAAATATCCCCCAATAGCCTTAACAGACTATGGGGCAAGTGCTGTTACGAGTGGCTAACCGGCACCACACTGGTGCACCACGCCCGGTGCTAGTGACGATGTTTACACACCGCACCAGGTACTCATTTGAGGTTGAGTTGACCTAGGGAGGCCCGGGACCGGTTCAGATAATCGTCACCGGTGTTGGCCGTGAGCGGGAATCGAACCCGGGTCGCCGGGTTCGTAACGCAGCGTAGCGCTAACCGCTACACCACCGCTCCCCACACACACACACACAGACACGCACACAGACACACAGACACACAGACNGACACCACAGACACACAGATACACACAGACACACAAACACACACACAGACACACACACAGACACACGCACACACACACAGACACACACACACACACGCACACAGACACACGAGACACACACACACACACACACACAGACACACGCACACACAGACACGCACACACACACAGACATACGCACACAGCGCACACACACAGACACACAGACAGACACACACAGACACACAGACACACAAACACACGCACACACACACAGACACACACACACACTCGCACACACACAGACACACACAGACACACAGACAGACACACACAGACACACAGACACACAAACACACGCACACACACAGACCACAAACACANCACGCACACACAGACACACAGATACACGCACACAGACACACAGACACACACCCACCGACCCACACACACACCCACACACAGACACACACACAAACACACACACCCACAGACACACCCATCCACACACACACAGACACACAGACACACACACACACCCACACACACACAGACACACACAGACACACACAGACACAGACACACAGACACACACACACCCACCCACACACACACACAGACCACAGACATACACAGACACACACACCCACACAGACACACAGACACACACACACACACACACACACAGACACACAGACACACACACATCACACACACACACACCCACACACAAACACACACACAAACACACACCCACACACAGACACACACACAGACACACACACACACAACACACACAGACACACACCCACACACCCACACAAACACACACCCACACACACACAAACACACACCCACCCACACACACACACAGACACACAGACACACACACACACCCACCACCCACCCACACACACACACACAGACACCCACACAAACACACACACCCACACACACAGACACCCACCCACACACACACACAACACACACACACACACCACCCACCCACACACAACCACACACAGACACACACACAAACACATACACCCACACACACCCACCCACCCACACACANCCACACACAGACACACACACAACACATACCCACCACACACACAGACACCACCCACCCACACACANCCACACACAGACACACACACAAACACACCCACCCACACACACCCACCCACACACACAGACACACCCACACACACACACAGACACACAGACACACACACACCCACCCACCCACCACACACACACACACAGACACACACACAAATACAACCCACCCACACACACCACCCACACACACAGACACCCACCCACACACACACACAGACACACAGACACCCACCCACCCACACACCCACACAGCCACACCCACACACANCCACACACACACACACACAAACACACCCACCACACACACCACCCACACACACAGACACCCACACACACACACACACACACAGACACACACACACCCACCCACCCACCCACACACAGACCACACACACACACACACAAACACATACCCACCCACACACACCCACCCACACACACAGACACCCACACACACACACACAGACACACAGACACACACACACACCCACCCACACACANCCACACACACACCCACACAAACACACACCCACCCACACACACAGACAACCACCCACACACACACACAGACACACAGACACACACACACCCACCCACCCACACACAGACCACACACGGACACACACAAACACACACCCACCCACACACACAACCACACACACACACACAGACACACAGACACACACACACCCACACCCANACACACACCACACACAGACACACACACAAACACTACCCANCCACACACACCCACACACACACACACAGACACACAGACACACACATACCCACCCACCCACACACAACCACCCACACACACACAAACACACACCCACCCACACACACCCACACACACCCACCCACACACACCCACCCACATCACAGACACACACACCCACCCACACACACCCACACACACCCACCCACACACACCCACCCACACACAGCACACACACACTAAACACACACCACCCACACACACCCACACACACACACCACACACACCCACACACACACACCCACACACAACCACACACAGACACACACCCACACACACCCACCCACACACACACACCACCCACACACACCCACACACACACCCACGTGCACNTACCCACTGTCGCACGCTCNTTGCCCTCANGTGAGACATCCAGANCACTCCCCTCACNTCTCCAGGTGCTCNGCAGGGGGGAGANGCANGGACGCACACNACTCANCANCAGCCACCNCANTGGCATACGCAGTCACTCACCCANCCAACNACTCACCCACCCACTCACCANCCATCCACCCACTCACCCACCCANTCANTCACTCACCNACTCACCCACTCATCCACCCACCCACTCACACACCCACCCACCACTCACCCACCCATCCACTCACTCACCACCACTCACCCACTCACCCACCCACATTCANCCACTCACCCACCCACCCACTCACCTAACCACCCATTTCACTCACCCACCCACTCATTCATTCACCCACTCACACACCAACTCACTCACCCACCCACATCATTCACCCACCCCTCATCACCCACCCACTCACCCACTCACCCACCCACCCACTCACTCACCCACCCACCCACCCACCCACCCACCCACCACTCACTCACCCACCCACCCACCCACCCACCCACTCACCCACCCACCCACTCACCCACTCANCCACCCACTCACTCAGAGCCCACCCACCCACCCACTCACCCACTCACCACCCACCACCTCACCAGCCCACCACCCACTNACCCCCCCACCCACCACCCCCACCCACTCACTCACTCACCCACCACTCATTCACCACCCACACACCACTCANCCACCACCCACCCACTCACTCACCCACCCACTCACCCACTCACCCACCCACTCACACCACCCACCCACCACCACCACCACTCACCCCCCACCACTCACCACCACTCACCACCCACTCACTCACCACCCACCCACACCACCCACCCACTCACCACCCACCCACCACCCACCTCACTCACCCACTCACCCACCANCCACTCACTCACTCACTCACCCACTCACCACCCACTCACCCACCCACTCACCACTCACCCACTCACTCACCCACCCACCCATCACCACCCACCACCACCCACTCACTCACCACCCACTCACCCACTCACCCACCCACCCACCCACCACTCACTCACCACCCACCCACNCACTCACTCACCCACCCACCCACCCACCACTCACCCACCCACCACCCACTCACCCACCCACTCACTCACCCACCACCCACTCACCCACTCACCACCCACCCACTCACTCANCCACCCANCCACCCACTCANACCCCCACCCACTCACCACCCACNCACCACTCACCACCCACTCACCCACCCACCTCACCCACCCACCCACTCANCCACCCACTCACCCACCCACCCACTCACTCACCCACCCACCACTCACCCAATCACCACCCACCCACCACTCACCCACTCACCCACCACCCACTCACCCACTCACCCACTCACCCACTCACCACCCACNCACTCCACCCACCCACCCACCCACTCACCCACCCACTCACCACNCACCACCACCACCANCACCACTCACCCACCACTCACCCACCCCCCACTCACCCACCACTCACCACCCACTCACCACTCACCCANCCACCCACCCACCCACCCACCACCCACCACCACCACCACCACCACCACTCACCCACCACCACCACNCACCACCCACCACCCACTCACCCACTCACCACCCACCCACTCACCACCCACCCACCACCAAACCCCCACTCCCACCACNCACTCACCACTCACCACNCACTCACTCACCCACCACCCACCACTCACCACCCACCACTCACCCACCCATCACCCACCACCCACTCACCCACCCACCCACTCACTCACCACCACCACCACTCACTCACTCACCATCACTCACTCANCCACCCACCCACCACTCACCACCACCACTCACCCACCCANCCACCCACCCACTCAACCACTCACCCACCCATTCACCCACCCACCACCACTCACCCACCCACTCACCACCCACNCACACACCCACCCACCCACCCACCACCCACTCACCCACCCACCCACCACCCACCCACCCACCCACTCACCCACTCACCCANCCACTCACCCACCCACCCACTCACCCCACCACCACCACCACCACTCACCCACTCACCCACTCACCANCACCCCCNCACCCACCACCACCACCACCACCCANCCACTCACCACCCACCCACCCACCACCCACCACCCACCCACCCACCACTCACCACCCACTCACCCACCCACCACCCACTCACCCACCACTCACTCACCACCACCCACCACCCACCCACCCACTCACCACCACCCCCCACCCACCACCACCCCCTCACTCACCACCCACCCANCNACTCACCCACCNACTCACCCACCCACCANCCACTCACCACCCACCACCCACCCACCACCACCACCACCACTCACCCACCACCCACTCACCCACCCACTCACCCACTATCACCACNACTCACCCANCCACCCACCACCCCCNACCCCCCACCACCACCCCCCANCCNCCCCCCACCACACNCACCACCCACCCACTCACCCACTCACCACNTCACCACTCACTCACCCACCACCCATATCACCCGCTCANTCACTCANCCACCCACACATNACCCACCCACCACCACACCACCACCCACCCACTCACCCACCCACTACACTCACTCACTCACCCACCCACCATCACCACCCACCCACCCACTCACCCACCACCACCCACTCACCACTCACCCACCCACCCACCCACCACCACCCCCCACTCAACCACTCACCTACCACCCATTGATTCACCCACCCACACACCACTCACCCACCCACTCACCCACCACTCACACACCACCCACTCACTCACCCACCCACCCACTCACCACCACCCACTCACCCACCCACCCACTCACCCACCCACTCACCCACCCANCCACTCACCCACTCACCCACCCACTCACCCACTCACTCACTCACNCACCCACTCACCCACTCACCACTCACCCACCCACCACCACCCACTCACCCACCCACCACTCACCACCACCACCCACCCACCCACTCACCCACCCACTCACCCACCACCACTCACTCACTCACCCACCCACGCACCCACCCACCCACTCACCCACCCACCCCCCCACCCACCCCCACTCACCCACCCACCACCCCACCCACCCACCCACCCACCACGCACCACCACCCACCCACCCACCCACCACCCACTCACCCACCCACCCACCCACTCACCACCCACCCACTCACTCACTCACCCACCCACCCACCCCCCNACCCACCCACCCACCCACTCACTCACCCAATCACTCACCCACACTCACCCACCCACCCACTCACTCACCCACTCACCCACCCACCACTCACGCACCCACTCACGCACCCACTCACCACCNCCACCCCCCCCCCCCCCCCCCCCCCCCACCCACCCACCTGGGAGTGGCGTGAAATCATGAACCCGTGCCGTGTCCGTCGCATGGACCCGGTGAAGACGCCNGGGGCTCCTNGGGGTCCGGGAAACCCGTGTCCCCCTTGCCCCCGGGGTAGCCCTGCGGCCCTGCGAGCGACAAAGACAAAGGTGTCCCGTGTAGCCCACACACGCCGCCGGGGCCAAGTGCCAGGGGACAAAGATACCCCGTGTATAGCCTCGGCAGACTGGAGGGGCAAGGGCTGTTAGGGGCCCGTCCATAAATGGCGTCACGCGATTTTGGACGATTTTTGACCCCCCCTCCCCTCAAATGACGTCACAAAGCTCTGCCCCCCCCCCTCAAATATGACGTCACATTTCTCACCCCCCTCCCC
Organism: Lethenteron camtschaticum; assembly: GCA_018977245.1. NCBI lineage: Eukaryota > Metazoa > Chordata > Hyperoartia > Petromyzontiformes > Petromyzontidae > Lethenteron > Lethenteron camtschaticum. The sequence continues at coordinate 33,757 of WFAB01001677.1, forward strand.
CCCCCTCGTCACACATCGTCACAAATGTCTGACCCCCACCCCCCGCCCCCCCTATGTGCGTGACGTCATTTATGGGCGACCCCTTGAAGGCCAGAACCACGCCCGGCCGCCTTTGTCTTCCCAGTGGCGATGTTTACTACACACCGCTACACCAGGTAACTCATTTGAGGCTGAGTAGACCTAGAGGAGGCCCAGGGCAGTGGGACAAAGATGGGGGGAGGGGGGGTGGGTGTCAGTGTCACGCGAGGGGGCGTGTCTAGAGAGGGGTCACGTGGGGGTCACGAGGGGTCACGAGGGGGCGTGTTTAGAGGGGTCACGAGGGGGTCACGAGGAGGTCATGAGGGGGTCACGAGGGGCGTGTTTAGAGGGGTCACGAGGGGTCACGAGGGGTCACGAGGGGGTCACGAGGGGGCGTGTCTAGAGGGGGTCACGAGGGGGTCACGAGGGGGTCACGAGGGGCGTGTTTAGAGGGGTCACGAGGGGTCACGAGGGTCACGAGGGGGTCACGAGGGGGCGTGTTTAGAGGGGTCACGAGGGGTCACGAGGGGTCACGAGGGGTCACGAGGGGGCGTGTTTATAGGGGTCACGAGGGGTCACGAGGAGGTCATGAGGGGGTCACGAGGGGCGTGTTTAGAGGGGGTCACGAGGGGGTCACGAGGGGTCACGAGGGGTCACGAGGGGCGTGTTTAGAGGGGGTCACGAGGGGTCACGAGGAGGTCATGAGGGGGTCACGAGGGGGCGTGTTTAGAGGGGGTCACGAGGGGGTCACGAGGGGTCACGAGGGGGTCACGTGTCTACCTGGGCCTCCCGATGACCCCGGGTCCCCTTTCTCCCCGGGGGCGCCTTCAAACCCCGGGCTGCCGTCCTCGCCCGGCTCGCCGGAGAAGCCCGGGACACCTGGGGAGTCGCACACACAGACAAAGGTCCCCCGTGTAGCCTCTACACACTGCTGGGGCAAGTGCTGTTAGTAGCAGCACCTAATGAAGGTAGACACACAGACAAAGGTCCCCCGTGTAGCCTCTACAGACTGTAGGGGCAAGTGCTGTTAGCGAGTAGCACCTATGAAGGCGACCGGCACTGTGGCACACGAGGGGGTGGGTGGCCACCACCACGCTCGGCCGCCTTTGTCTCCCCAGTGGCGATGTTTACTACACCACCGCTACACCAGGTAACTCATTTGAGGCTGAGTAGACCCAGGGGAGGTCCAGGACTAGTTCAGATAATCGTCACCGGTGTTGACCGTGAGTGGGAACACACACACAGACACACACAGACACACACACACAGATACACAAACACGCACACAGACACACACACAGACACACACACAGACACACACACAGACACACACACACAGTCACACACACACACACAGATACACAAACACGCACACAGACACACACACAGACACACGAACACAGACGCACACACACACACAGACGCACACACACACACAGNCACACACACACACACACAGTCACACACAGACTCCTGTTGCTTACCCAGGGGTCCCGGGACCCCGGCAGGCCGCTGAACCCGGGGGTCCCACAGGTCCCGGGGGTCCAAGGGGTCCGGGCAGTCCGCCCACGGCGCGACCCGGCTCGCCCGCACGGCCAGGGAGGCCTGCAGAGACGGCAGGGCGACGAGAGAGTGAATCACGAGTGAGTGAATCACGAGTGAGTGAGTGAGCGAGTGAGTGAATCACGAGTGAGTGAGTGAATCACGAGTGAGTGAGTGAGTGAATGAATCACCAGTGAGTGAGTGAATGACGAGTGAGTGAATGACGAGTGAATGACGAGTGAGTGAGTGAATCACGAGTGAGTTAGTGAGTGAGTGAATGAATCACGAGTGAGTGAATCACGACTGAGTGAGTGAGTGAATGAATCACGAGTGAGTGAATCACGACTGAGTGAGTGAATGAATGAATCACGAGTGAGTGAATCACGACTTAGTGAGTGAGTGAATGAATCACGAGTGAGTGAATCACGACTGAGTGAGTGAATGAATCACGAGTGAGTGAATCACGAGTGAGTGAGTGAGCGAGTGAGTGAATCACGAGTGAGTGAGTGAATGACGAGTGAGTGAGTGAATGAATCACCAGTGAGTGAGTGAATGACGAGTGAGTGAATGACGAGTGAATGACGAGTGAGTGAGTGAATCACGAGTGAGTTAGTGAGTGAGTGAATGAATCACGAGTGAGTGAATCACGACTTAGTGAGTGAGTGAATGAATCACGAGTGAGTGAGTGAGTGAATNACGAGTGAGTGAATGACGAGTGAGTGAATGAGTGANTCAAGAGTGAGTGAATGAGTGAATCACGAGTGAGTGAGTGAGTGAATCACGAGTGAGTGAATCACGAGTGAGTGAATCACGAGTGAGTGAGTGACGAGTGAATCACGAGTGAGTGAGTGAGTGACGAGTGAGTGAATGACGAGTGAGTGAGTGAATCACGAGTGAGTGAGTGAGTGACGAGTGAGTGAGTGAATGAGTGAATCACGAGTGAGTGAGTGAGTGAGTGAATGAGTGAGTGAGTGAGTGACGAGTGAGTGAATCACGAGTGAGTGAATCACGAGTGAGTGACGAGTGAGTGAGTGAATGAGTGAGTGAGTGAATGAGTGAGTGAGTGAGTGACGAGTGAGTGAATCACGAGTGAGTGAGTGAATCACGAGTGAGTGAATCACGAGTGAGTGAGTGACGAGTGAGTGAGTGAATGAGTGAGTGAGTGAATGAGTGAGTGAGTGACGAGTGAGTGAATCACGAGTGAGTGAGTGAATCACGAGTGAGTGAATCATGAGTGAGTGAGTGAGTGACGAGTGAGTGAGTGAATGAGTGAGTGAGTGAATGGAGTGAGTGAGTGACGAGTGAGTGAGTGAGTGAATGAGTGAGTGAATGAGTGAGTGAGTGAGTGACGAGTGAGTGAATCACGAGTGAGTGAGTGAATCACGAGTGAGTGAATCACGAGTGAGTGAGTGATGAGTGAGTGAGTGAATGAGTGAGTGAGTGCGTGAATGAGTGAGTGAGTGAATCACGAGTGAATGAATGACGAGTGAGTGAATGATGAGTGAATGAGTGAATGAATCACGAGTGAGTGAATCACGAGTGAATGAATGACGAGTGAGTGAATGATGAGTGAATGAGTCACGAGTGAGTGAGTGAATGACGAGTGAGTGAGTGACGAGTGAGTGAGTGAATCACGAGTGAGTGAGTGAGTGACGAGTGAGTGAGTGAATCACGAGTGAGTGAGTGAATGAGTGAGTGAGTGAATCACGAGTGAGTGAATCACGAGTGAGTGAATGAGTCACGAGTGAATGAGTCACGAGTGAATGAGTGAATGAGTCACCAGAAGGCCCAGAAGGCGATGGGACCACGTTCCCCTTCCGGGCCGCCAGGGGAGCCCTTAGCACCTGAGACACACACACNGACAAAGACAAATGTCCCCGTGTAGCCTTAACAGACTGTAGGGCAAGTGCTGTTAGCGAGCACCTATGAAGGCCGGCACGGCACACGGGGTGGGTGGCCAGCACCACGCCCGGCCGCCTTTGTCTCCCTAGTGGCAATGTTTACACACCGCACCCATTTAAGGCTGAGTCGACCTAGGGAGGCCCAGCTCCGGTTCAGATAATCGTCACCGGTGTTGGGGAATCGAACTCGTGTCGCCGGGTTCATAGCGCAGCGCTAACCGCTGCACCACCGCTCCCCACACACACACACACNACACACACACAGACACACACAGACAGACACACACAGACACAACACACANTCACACACACACACACACTCACACACTCAGACACACACACACAGNCCACACAGNCACACACACACAGGTACACACACACACACACACACACACACACACACCCACACACACAGGACACACACACAGACACNCAGACACACACACANACACACANACACTCACAACACACACACNNACACACCACACCACACANACACACACACACACACAGCACACACAGACACACACAGTCACACACACAACACNCACACACACACACAGTNACACACNCAGACATACACACACAACACACACAACACACACACACACACACACCACACACCACACACANACACACACAGACACACACAGACAGTNACACACACAGACACACACACAGACACACACACAACACACACACAACAACAACACAACCGCCATTCGCCACTACGTGGCGGTGACGTCAAGGGCATCCTTCCATTCCTACGGAACCCATCCAGGGTCCAGACGTTGTTATGATGTCATATAGGGGCAGTCTGTGTTATGATGTCATGTAGGGCAGTCTGTGCACAAACGCCACCCTCCCTCAACGTTTTGCGGAGCTCTGCCGGTGCCTTTCTTGGCTCAGCGGGATCGCCCTCAGTACTTCCTCAACAGCTGGCACAGCCAGCACTCACAGGGGGTGACTTCCTCCTCCAATATTTAAGGCACCGCAGCCTCAGCAGGGTCATCCCCAATTTGTGCCACGATGTTTTCCTGGCTGAGGGATGTCCCCTCCCCTAGGACCTCACAGAAATGCTCAGCAAATCTTGCAAATCTTTCCTGGGGGTCAGAGATTGGTGTTTCAGATTTGAAGCTTTCGTGACTGCAAGGATTCATATTCCTAGGNTTTTTTCGGTAAGTCACTGTGTGTNAAACATTACATTATGTATGTATCACGACGTTTCGGAGCACAAGCTTCCGTCTAGGAGGAACCGTCACAGCGACAGTACGTGACTTTGNAAAAACCTGAATATGGATAACTGTCCATTTCCCTATGTGGTCATAGGTGTGGCGCTGCAGGTGACTTTTTAGTGGAGTTTTGGAGGTGGGGGGCGTGGGGGTGTGGGGGTGGGGGGGTGGGTCAGGGTGGGGGTGTGGGGGTGGGGGGGTGTGGTGGGGGGTGTGGGCGTGGGGGTGTGGGGTGGGGCAGTGGGGGCGTNGGGGGTGGGGTGGGGGTGTGGGGGTGAGGGAGTGGGGGGTGTGGGTGTGGGGGGTGGGGGGTGAGGGTGGGGTGTGGGGGTGTGGAGTGGGGGTGGGGGTGAGGGTGTGGAGTGAGGGAGTGGGGTGTGGGGGTGGGGGTGGGGGTGGGGCGTGTGGGGTGTGGGAGTGGGGTGTGGGTGTCGGGGTGTAGAGGGTGGGGGCGTGGGGGGGGGGGCGTGGGGGGGTGTGGGGGTGAGGGTGGGGCGTGGGGCGTGGGGGGGTGGGGGGCGTGGGGGGGTGTAGGGTGAGGGTNGGGCGTGGGGGGTGGGGGCGTGGGGGGTGGGGGGTGAGGTGGGGCGTGGGGCGTGGGGGGTNGGGGGCNGGGGGGGTGTGTGGGGGGTGGGGAGGGTGGGCGTNGGGGGGTGGGGGCGTGGGGGGTGTGGGGGGTGTGGGGTGTGGGGTGGGAGGGTGGAGGGTGGGGGGTGTGGGGGTGTGGGGGGGTGTGGGGCGTTGGGGTGTGGGGGTGGGGCGTGGGGGTGTGTGGGGGGTGTGGGAGTGAGGCAGTGGGGGTGGGGGGGTGTGGGGGGTGTGGGGGGGTCACCAATGAAGCCGGGGTCCCGGGGGCCCCTGTTCCCCTTGCCGTCAAACCCGGGCACCCAGAGGAACCCTGCCGGCAATCAACAACAATCAACAACATCACAACAATCANCAACAACAACATCCTCAACAACATCACACAATCAACAACAATCAACANCACAACAATCAACAACAATCAACAACAACAACAATCAACAGCAATCAACACATCGCAACAATCACATCATCAATAAAGACAACATCAACACAGCAGCACGAACGACAACATCATAAACACATCAACAACAACACCAACATCAACAACAACCACATCATCGACAACAACACACAACAATCAACAACACATCATCAACAACATCACACCATCATGAACATAATCAACAACATCAACATCATTCACAACAACAACAACATCATCATCATCACACATCAACATCACANCATCAATATCATCAACAAAACACGTCAACATAATCAACAACATCAACACATCAACAACAATATTTAGAACACAACAACAACNACACATTAGCACAACACACAAGATCTACACATTAACGACATCAACGACAACATCAAGGTGTGTGTGTGTGTGTGGGTGTCTGTGTGTGTGTGTGGTGTGTGTGTGTCGGTGTGTGTGTGTGTGTGTGGGGTGTGTGTGTGTGTGTCTGTGTGTGTGGGTGTGTGTGGTGTGTGTGGGTGTGTGTGGGTGTGTGTGTG